>OZ020496.1:22539178-22816678 GCA_963971365.1 Lasioglossum villosulum | reverse complement strand
GTCTATTCGTTTAAAAGTTATATGCAGAAACGTGCGCAATAGAGAGCGAAAAAGTTGCCTTTTTTCACTAATGACGTCACAACTTTTGAACCAATAGACTTTTTTGAATTTTTTTTGTTCTAAAACCTAATCGGGAAAACGCCGAATCCAATGGTCCAAACCCCAGCTTTCTACGTTGAGCCGTTCTCAAGTGATGCCGTTACAAACATACAGACAGACACGATTTTATTATATACTAGCTTTCCCCCCGCCACGCTTTGCTGTGGCACATTATTTTTTAAAAGTATGTAGGTATTATATGTAAGTTGAAACGTTAGACGCGGCGTTTCTTCGGGAAGGTTCTAGAGAAAACCGCAATGTGAATGTCAATGTGAATGTCAACGTGAATGTGAGTGTGAATGTGAATGTGAATGTGAATGTGAATGTGAATGTGAATGTGAATGGGAATGTGAATGTGAATGCGAATGCGAATGCGAATGTGAAAGCGATTGTCAATGTCAATGTGAATGTCGATGTGAATTTCGATGTGAATGTCAATGTAAATGTCAATGTGAATGTCAATGTGAATGTCAATGTGAATGTCCATGTGAATGTCAATGTGAATGTCCATGTGAATGTCAATGTGAATGTCAATGTGAATGCCAATGTGAATGCCAATGTGAATGTCAATGTGAATGTCAATGTGAATGTCAATGTGAATGTCAATGTGAATGTCAATGTGAATGTCGATGTGAATTTCGATGTGAATGTCAATGTGAATGTCAATGTGAATGTCAATGTGAATGTCAATGTGAATGTCAATGTGAATGTCAATGTGAATGTCCATGTGAATGTCAATGTGAATGTCAATGTGAATGCCAATGTGAATGTCAATGTGAATGTCAATGTGAATGTCAATGTGAATGTCAATGTGAATGTGAATGTCAATGTGAATGTGAATGTCAATGTGAATGTCAATGTCATGTCAATGTCGGTGTCAGTGTCAGTGAAAGTGTCAGTGTCAGTTTCATTGTCAGTGTCAGTGTCAGTGAAAGTGTCATTGTCACCGTCAGTGTCAGTATCAGTGAAAGTGTCATTGTCAGTGTCAGTGTCAGTGTCAATGTCAATGTCAATGTCAATGTCAATGTCAATGCGAATGTCAATGTCAATGTCAATGTGAATGTGAATGTGAATGTGAATGGGAATGTGAATGTGAATGCGAATGCGAATGCGAATGTGAAAGCGATTGTCAATGTCAATGTGAATGTCGATGTGAATTTCGATGTGAATGTCAATGTAAATGTCAATGTGAATGTCAATGTGAATGTCAATGTGAATGTCCATGTGAATGTCAATGTGAATGTCCATGTGAATGTCAATGTGAATGTCAATGTGAATGCCAATGTGAATGCCAATGTGAATGTCAATGTGAATGTCAATGTGAATGTCAATGTGAATGTCAATGTGAATGTCAATGTGAATGTCGATGTGAATTTCGATGTGAATGTCAATGTGAATGTCAATGTGAATGTCAATGTGAATGTCAATGTGAATGTCAATGTGAATGTCAATGTGAATGTCCATGTGAATGTCAATGTGAATGTCAATGTGAATGCCAATGTGAATGTCAATGTGAATGTCAATGTGAATGTCAATGTGAATGTCAATGTGAATGTGAATGTCAATGTGAATGTGAATGTCAATGTGAATGTCAATGTCATGTCAATGTCGGTGTCAGTGTCAGTGAAAGTGTCAGTGTCAGTTTCATTGTCAGTGTCAGTGTCAGTGAAAGTGTCATTGTCACCGTCAGTGTCAGTATCAGTGAAAGTGTCATTGTCAGTGTCAGTGTCAGTGTCAATGTCAATGTCAATGTCAATGTCAATGTCAATGCGAATGTCAATGTCAATGTCAATGTGAATGTGAATGTGAATGTGAATGGGAATGTGAATGTGAATGCGAATGCGAATGCGAATGTGAAAGCGATTGTCAATGTCAATGTGAATGTCGATGTGAATTTCGATGTGAATGTCAATGTAAATGTCAATGTGAATGTCAATGTGAATGTCAATGTGAATGTCCATGTGAATGTCAATGTGAATGTCCATGTGAATGTCAATGTGAATGTCAATGTGAATGCCAATGTGAATGCCAATGTGAATGTCAATGTGAATGTCAATGTGAATGTCAATGTGAATGTCAATGTGAATGTCAATGTGAATGTCGATGTGAATTTCGATGTGAATGTCAATGTGAATGTCAATGTGAATGTCAATGTGAATGTCAATGTGAATGTCAATGTGAATGTCAATGTGAATGTCCATGTGAATGTCAATGTGAATGTCAATGTGAATGCCAATGTGAATGTCAATGTGAATGTCAATGTGAATGTCAATGTGAATGTCAATGTGAATGTGAATGTCAATGTGAATGTGAATGTCAATGTGAATGTCAATGTCATGTCAATGTCGGTGTCAGTGTCAGTGAAAGTGTCAGTGTCAGTTTCATTGTCAGTGTCAGTGTCAGTGAAAGTGTCATTGTCACCGTCAGTGTCAGTATCAGTGAAAGTGTCATTGTCAGTGTCAGTGTCAGTGTCAATGTCAATGTCAATGTCAATGTCAATGTCAATGCGAATGTCAATGTCAATGTCAATGTGAATGTGAATGTGAATGTGAATGTGAATGTGAATGTGAATGTGAATGTGAATTCTCTCTGTGTGTGTCTCTCTCCCTCTCTGTTTCGCCCCCTCACTCCTCCACACTCTATCTCTCTCCCTCTCCCTCTCTCTCTCTCTCCCTCTCTCTCTCTGTCTCTCTGGGAGGTTTTAGAGCAAACCGCATTCGAAAAAGTCTATTCGTTTAAAAGTTATATGCAGAAACGTGCGCAATAGAGAGCGAAAAAGTTGCCTTTTTTCACTAATGACGTCACAACTTTTGAACCAATAGACTTTTTTGAATTTTTTTTGTTCTAAAACCTAATCGGGAAAACGCCGAATCCAATGGTCCAAACCCCAGCTTTCTACGTTGAGCCGTTCTCAAGTGATGCCGTTACAAACATACAGACATACAGACAGACACGATTTTATTATATATAGAGATAGAGATAGAGATAGAGATAGAGATAGAGATAGAGATAGAGATAGAGATAGAGATAGAGATGAAATTTAGATAAAAATTACATTTAAATATAATTATTACTTTAATTTATATTAATTTTCTATTAAAATTAAATCTATATAAAAATTTCTTTTTATTATAAATATTACTTTAATTTATATTCATTTCATATTAATATTAAATTTATATAAAAATTACATTTAAATATAAATATTAAATTAATTTATATTCATTAGATATTAATATTAAATCTATATAAAAATTTCATATAAATATAAATATTACTTTAATTTATAATAATTTTATATAAAAATTTCATTTAAATATAAATATTACTTTAATTTATATTAATTTTATATTTAAATTAAATCTGTATAAAAATATGTATAAAAATATCATTTAAATATTATATAAATATTACTTTAATTTATGTTAATTTTATACTAATATTAAATTTATATAACAATTTCATTTAATTATAAATATTACTTTAATTTATATTCATTTGAAATTAATATTAAATCTGTATAAAAATATCATTTAAATATAAATATTACTTTAATTTATATTAATTTTCTATTAAAATTAAATCTATATAAAAATTTCATTTAAGTATAAATATTACTTTAATTTATATTCATTTCATATTAATATTAAATTTATATAAAAATTGCATTTAAATATAAATATTAATTTAATTTATATTAATTTTCTATTAATATTAAATCTATATAAAAATTTCTTTTTATTATAAATATTACTTTAATTTATATTCTTTTGAAATCAATATTAAATTTGTATAAAAATTTCATTTAAATATAAATATTACCTTAATTTATATTCATTTCATATTAATATTAAATTTATATAAAAATTGCATTTAAATATAAATATTATTTTAATTTATATTAATTTTCTATTAATATTAAATTTATATAAAAATTACATTTAAATATAAATATTAAATTAATTTATATTCATTTCATATCAATATTAAATTTTATTAGAATGCGAGATTTGAGAACTGATAACTTTATAATACTGTTAAATTTTATTATAACTCAATAGGAACTGAATTAGTAATTATAACACTTCTCAGTGTTCAATAAAAAGAAACAACGGTAATAAACTTTATGTAATACTATAACGCTTAAACTTTATAACGGTTAATGGCGGAACTTTACGGGCGAACGCTTGAATACCCACTGTAACGAAAAGACCGTGTTACTACGCAGATCGAACGGGCATCGATCGATAGAAGAACCGCAAACACACAAACAATACAGATCATCACGCGACAATATAAAACGGTTCACACGCACACCGCTCGCAACGCCATCCATCAGCTACATTTCTAACAAATTTATATAAAAATTGCATTTAAATATAAATATTAATTTAATTTATATTAATTTTATATTAATATTAAATCTATATAAAAATTTTATTTAAATATAAATATTACTTTAATTTATATTCATTTCATGTTAATAATAAATTTATATAAAAATTTCATTTAAATATAAATATTACTTTAATTTACATTAATTTTCTATTAAAATTATATCTATATAAAAGTTTCATGTAATTATAAATATTACTTTAATATATATTCATTTCATATTAATATTAAATTTATATAAAAATTACATTTAAATATAAATATTACTTTTAATTTATATTAATTTGATATTGTATATTAAATCTATATAAAAATTTCATATAAATATAAATATTACTTTAATTTATATTAATTTTATATTTAAATTAAATCTGTATAAAAATATCATTTAAATATAAATATTACTTTAATTTATATTAATTTTCTATTAAAATTAAATCTATATAAAAATTTCATTTAAGTATAAATATTATTTTAATTTATATTAATTTTCTATTAATATTAAATTTACATAAAAATTGCATTCAAATATAAATATTACTTTAATTTATATAAATTTTATATTAAAATTAAATCTATATAAAAATTTCATTTAAATATAAATATTAATTTAATTTATATTAATTTCATATTAAATTAAATCTATATAAAAATTTCATTTGATTATAAATATTACTTTAATTTATATTCATTTCATGTCAATAATAAATTTATATAAAAATTTCATTTAATTATAAATTGTAGGAAATGATGGTTTGAGAAATACCTTTATGGCGAGAGAAGTCCTGACGGCATTGACGACACGTCGTCCTCATATAAAGTAATAACAGTGCAGTTCACTTGAATAGACATTGACGTATTGAGGTATTATATTACATATTGTGATAATTCAAATAAATATTCCTATAAAATATTACTTTAATTTATATTAATTTTATATTAAAATTAAATCTATATAAAAATTTCATTTAATTATAAATATTACTTTAATTTATATTAATTTTATATTAAAATTAAATCTATATAAAAATTTCATTTGAATATAAATATTACTTTAATTTATATTAATCTTATATTAAAATTAAATCTATATAAAAATATCATTTAAATATAAATATTACTTTTGTGACGGTTAGCGAACAGATTCCGTTGACTTTCTCACAGGAATCTCTTCAAAAATCGTCTCTGGCAGGAAACGTCCTAGATAACCTTTTCATATCTTAGTTGATCCCTTTTAACGAAGACCGACTTCTGGCTCGACTTAATGGAAATCGACAAAAAACTAGAGTCTGGTCCTAAGCGACGATTAGGTTATGAACACACCACCCCCTTCAATTTTAGGGTATATAAACCCGTACATTTTTACTCTCAGGGGGCAGTACTTCCATAGTCACGAATCGTGTCGCGTCGTGCTGTATTTTCGTAAGTCGATTTCCAGTAAGATCGGGCTAAAGTTCCCCTTCGGACCAACCTTTGAACCGTATAGATTCCGTAGTCCGGTAACAAATCTATTAAGGCATTTAGTAAAATCACTTCGAAACCCCCGCATCTTGCCAGTGCGTCAACATCGAGCAACATAGGTAATATTCTTTTATTCTCGCACACACTATCTCGCGACACATACACATATATTTCAATGTAAACTATAACGATTTGAATATATCTGAATTTTACCTAATCACTTCTAAATTCTTTCAACCCTTAATTATTGTTATACCAATCCTAATTTAGTAGTTGAACGTTCCCACATGATACAATCTTACCGCTCGGATTGTATCAATTTAAATTATACATGTTACGAGGCTTATTAGCAACCCTATCACCTATCAAACTCATAGACGACATTCCAATCGCCTAATCGGGATATTTTCCAACCTAGTACCTACCCGATTTCATATTGGGATCATCCGCATTACCTATACGTCCACACACAAATTAAACGGCAACCTGACAATCGTATCAAGGATCGTCCGTTTTTCCTTTGAATCCAACATACTAGCGGCTCCCTGACAATCGTATCAAGGTGCGTCCGCTAAACTCTATAACCTCCTTAATAATCTTTCAAGTCAGAGTTCCCCATTCACACGTAGGTTCATCCCTGAAACTTCACTCATACTAGCGGCAACCTGACAATCGTATCAAGGATCGTCCGCTTTAACTAACAGTTTTGAACCATACTCCCAGGGTAATAACCCTTCGCCGGCCACTCGTGCTGCTCGCGGCCCTGGCTCGTAACACTTTAATTTCTATTAATTTTATATTAAAATTAAATCTATATAAAAATTTCATTTAAATATAAATATTACTTTAATTTATATTAATTTTATATTTAAATTAAATCTATATAAAAATTTCATTTAATTATAAATATTACTTTAATTTATATTAATTTTATATTAAAATTAAATCTATATAAAAATTTCATTTAAATATAAATATTACTTTAATTTATATTAATTTTATATTTAAATTAAATCTGTATAAAAATATCATTTAAATATAAATATTACTTTAATTTATATTAATTTTCTATTAAAATTAAATCTATATAAAAATTTCATTTAAGTATAAATATTATTTTAATTTATATTAATTTTCTATTAATATTAAATTTACATAAAAATTGCATTCAAATATAAATATTACTTTAATTTATATAAATTTTATATTAAAATTAAATCTATATAAAAATTTCATTTGATTATAAATATTAATTTAATTTATATTCATTTCATGTCAATAATAAATTTATATAAAAATTTCATTTACTTATAAATTGTAGGAAATGATGGTTTGAGAAATACCTTTATGGCGAGAGAAGTCCTGACGGCATTGACGACACGTCGTCCTCATATAAAGTAATAACAGTGCAGTTCACTTGAATAGACATTGACGTATTGAGGTATTATATTACATATTGTGATAATTCAAATAAATATTCCTATAAAATATTACTTTAATTTATATTAATTTTATATTAAAATTAAATCTATATAAAAATTTCATTTGAATATAAATATTACTTTAATTTATATTAATTTCATATTAAAATTAAATCTATATAAAAATTTCATTTGATTATAAATATTACTTTAATTTATATTCATTTCATGTCAATAATAAATTTATATAAAAATTTCATTTACTTATAAATTGTAGGAAATGATGGTTTGAGAAATACCTTTATGGCGAGAGAAGTCCTGACGGCATTGACGACACGTCGTCCTCATATAAAATAATAACAGTGCAGTTCACTTGAATAGACATTGACGTATTGAGGTATTATATTACATATTGTGATAATTCAAATAAATATTCCTATAAAATATTACTTTAATTTATATTAATTTTATATTAAAATTAAATCTATATAAAAATTTCATTTAATTATAAATGTTACTTTAATTTATATTAATTTTATATTAAAATTAAATCTATATAAAAATTTCATTTAAATATAAATATTACTTTAATTTATATTAATCTTATATTAAAATTAAATCTATATAAAAATATCATTTAAATATAAATATTACTTTAATTTCTATTAATTTTATATTAAAATTAAATCTATATAAAAATTTCATTTAAATATAAATATTACTTTAATTTATATTAATTTTATATTTAAATTAAATCTATATAAAAATTTCATTTAATTATAAATATTACTTTAATTTATATTAATTGTATATTAAAATTAAATCTATATAAAAATTTCATTTAAATATAAATATTACTTTAATTTATATTAATTTTATATTTAAATTAAATCTGTATAAAAATATCATTTAAATATAAATATTACTTTAATTTATATTAATTTTCTATTAAAATTAAATCTATATAAAAATTTCATTTAAGTATAAATATTATTTTAATTTATATTAATTTTCTATTAATATTAAATTTACATAAAAATTGCATTCAAATATAAATATTACTTTAATTTATATAAATTTTATATTAAAATTAAATCTATATAAAAATTTCATTTAAATATAAATATTAATTTAATTTATATTAATTTCATATTAAATTAAATCTATATAAAAATTTCATTTGATTATAAATATTACTTTAATTTATATTCATTTCATGTCAATAATAAATTTATATAAAAATTTCATTTAATTATAAATTGTAGGAAATGATGGTTTGAGAAATACCTTTATGGCGAGAGAAGTCCTGACGGCATTGACGACACGTCGTCCTCATATAAAATAATAACAGTGCAGTTAACTTGAATAGACATTGACGTATTGAGGTATTATATTACATATTGTGATAATTCAAATAAATATTCCTATAAAATATTACTTTAATTTATATTAATTTTATATTAAAATTAAATCTATATAAAAATTCATTTAATTATAAATATTACTTTAATTTATATTAATTTTATATTAAAATTAAATCTATATAAAAATTTCATTTAAATATAAATATTACTTTAATTTATATTAATCTTATATTAAAATTAAATCTATATAAAAATATCATTTAAATATAAATATTACTTTTAATTTATATTAATTTGATATTGTATATTAAATCTATATAAAAATTTCATATAAATATAAATATTATTTTATTTTATATTATTTTTATATTAAAATTAAATCTATATAAAAATTTCATTTAAATATAAATATTACTTTTATTTATATTAATTTTATATTTAAATTAAATCTGTATAAAAATATCATTTAAATATAAATATTACTTTAATTTATATTAATTTTATATTAAAATTAAATCTATATAAAAATTCCATTTAAATATAAATATTACTTTAATTTATATTAATTTCATATCAAAATTAAATCTATATAAAAATTTCATTTGATTATAAATATTACTTTAATTTATATTCATTTCATGTCAATAATAAATTTATATAAAAATTTCATTTAATTATAAATTGTAGGAAATGATGGTTTGAGAAATACCTTTATGGCGAGAGAAGTCCTGACGGCATTGACGACACGTCGTCCTCATATAAAATAATAACAGTGCAGTTCACTTGAATAGACATTGACGTATTGAGGTATTATATTACATATTGTGATAATTCAAATAAATATTCCTATAAAATATTACTTTAATTTATATTAATTTTATATTAAAATTAAATCTATATAAAAATTTCATTTAATTATAAATGTTACTTTAATTTATATTAATTTTATATTAAAATTAAATCTATATAAAAATTTCATTTAAATATAAATATTACTTTAATTTATATTAATCTTATATTAAAATTAAATCTATATAAAAATATCATTTAAATATAAATATTACTTTAATTTCTATTAATTTTATATTAAAATTAAATCTATATAAAAATTTCATTTAAATATAAATATTACTTTAATTTATATTAATTTTATATTTAAATTAAATCTATATAAAAATTTCATTTAATTATAAATATTACTTTAATTTATATTAATTGTATATTAAAATTAAATCTATATAAAAATTTCATTTAAATATAAATATTACTTTAATTTATATTAATTTTATATTTAAATTAAATCTGTATAAAAATATCATTTAAATATAAATATTACTTTAATTTATATTAATTTTCTATTAAAATTAAATCTATATAAAAATTTCATTTAAGTATAAATATTATTTTAATTTATATTAATTTTCTATTAATATTAAATTTACATAAAAATTGCATTCAAATATAAATATTACTTTAATTTATATAAATTTTATATTAAAATTAAATCTATATAAAAATTTCATTTAAATATAAATATTAATTTAATTTATATTAATTTCATATTAAATTAAATCTATATAAAAATTTCATTTGATTATAAATATTACTTTAATTTATATTCATTTCATGTCAATAATAAATTTATATAAAAATTTCATTTAATTATAAATTGTAGGAAATGATGGTTTGAGAAATACCTTTATGGCGAGAGAAGTCCTGACGGCATTGACGACACGTCGTCCTCATATAAAATAATAACAGTGCAGTTAACTTGAATAGACATTGACGTATTGAGGTATTATATTACATATTGTGATAATTCAAATAAATATTCCTATAAAATATTACTTTAATTTATATTAATTTTATATTAAAATTAAATCTATATAAAAATTCATTTAATTATAAATATTACTTTAATTTATATTAATTTTATATTAAAATTAAATCTATATAAAAATTTCATTTAAATATAAATATTACTTTAATTTATATTAATCTTATATTAAAATTAAATCTATATAAAAATATCATTTAAATATAAATATTACTTTTAATTTATATTAATTTGATATTGTATATTAAATCTATATAAAAATTTCATATAAATATAAATATTATTTTATTTTATATTATTTTTATATTAAAATTAAATCTATATAAAAATTTCATTTAAATATAAATATTACTTTTATTTATATTAATTTTATATTTAAATTAAATCTGTATAAAAATATCATTTAAATATAAATATTACTTTAATTTATATTAATTTTATATTAAAATTAAATCTATATAAAAATTCCATTTAAATATAAATATTACTTTAATTTATATTAATTGTATACTAATATTAAATTTATATAAAAATTTCATTTAATTATACATATTACTTTAATTCATATTAATTTTATGTTAAAATTAAATCTATACAAAAATTTCATTTAATTATAAATATTACTTTAATTTATATTCATTTGAAATTAATATTAAATTTGTATAAAAATTTCATATAAATATAAATATTACTTTAATTTATATTAATTTTATATTAAAATTAAATCTATATAAAAATTTCATTTAAATATAAATATTACTTTAATTTATATTAATTTTATACTAGTATTAAATTTACATAAAAATTGCATTCAAATATAAATATTACTTTAATTTATATAAATTTTATATTAAAATTAAATCTATATAAAAATTTCATTTAAATATAAATATTAATTTAATTTATATTAATTTCATATTAAATTAAATCTATATAAAAATTTCATTTGATTATAAATATTATTTTAATTTATATTCATTTCATGTCAATAATAAATTTATATAAAAATTTCATTTAATTATAAATTGTAGGAAATGATGGTGTGAGAAATACCTTTATGGCGAGAGAAGTCCTGACGGCATTGACGACACGTCGTCCTCATATAAAGTAATAACAGTGCAGTTCACTTGAATAGACATTGACGTATTGAGGTATTAAATTACATATTGTGATAATTCAAATAAATATTCCTATAAAATATTACTTTAATTTATATTAATTTTATATTAAAATTAAATCTATATAAAAATTTCATTTAATTATAAATATTACTTTAATTTATATTAATTTTCTATTAATATTAAATTTACATAAAAATTGCATTCAAATATAAATATTACTTTAATTTATATAAATTTTATATTAAAATTAAATCTATATAAAAATTTCATTTGATTATAAATATTAATTTAATTTATATTCATTTCATGTCAATAATAAATTTATATAAAAATTTCATTTACTTATAAATTGTAGGAAATGATGGTTTGAGAAATACCTTTATGGCGAGAGAAGTCCTGACGGCATTGACGACACGTCGTCCTCATATAAAGTAATAACAGTGCAGTTCACTTGAATAGACATTGACGTATTGAGGTATTATATTACATATTGTGATAATTCAAATAAATATTCCTATAAAATGTTACTTTAATTTATATTAATTTTATATTAAAATTAAATCTATATAAAAATTTCATTTGAATATAAATATTACTTTAATTTATATTAATTTTATATTAAAATTAAATCTATATAAAAATTTCATTTAAATATAAATATTACTTTAATTTATATTAATCTTATATTAAAATTAAATCTATATAAAAATATCATTTAAATATAAATATTACTTTAATTTCTATTAATTTTATATTAAAATTAAATCTATATAAAAATTTCATTTAAATATAAATATTACTTTAATTTATATTAATTTTATATTTAAATTAAATCTATATAAAAATTTCATTTAATTATAAATATTACTTTAATTTATATTAATTGTATATTAAAATTAAATCTATATAAAAATTTCATTTAAATATAAATATTACTTTAATTTATATTAATTTTATATTTAAATTAAATCTGTATAAAAATATCATTTAAATATAAATATTACTTTAATTTATATTAATTTTCTATTAAAATTAAATCTATATAAAAATTTCATTTAAGTATAAATATTATTTTAATTTATATTAATTTTCTATTAATATTAAATTTACATAAAAATTGCATTCAAATATAAATATTACTTTAATTTATATAAATTTTATATTAAAATTAAATCTATATAAAAATTTCATTTAAATATAAATATTAATTTAATTTATATTAATTTCATATTAAATTAAATCTATATAAAAATTTCATTTGATTATAAATATTACTTTAATTTATATTCATTTCATGTCAATAATAAATTTATATAAAAATTTCATTTAATTATAAATTGTAGGAAATGATGGTTTGAGAAATACCTTTATGGCGAGAGAAGTCCTGACGGCATTGACGACACGTCGTCCTCATATAAAATAATAACAGTGCAGTTAACTTGAATAGACATTGACGTATTGAGGTATTATATTACATATTGTGATAATTCAAATAAATATTCCTATAAAATATTACTTTAATTTATATTAATTTTATATTAAAATTAAATCTATATAAAAATTCATTTAATTATAAATATTACTTTAATTTATATTAATTTTATATTAAAATTAAATCTATATAAAAATTTCATTTAAATATAAATATTACTTTAATTTATATTAATCTTATATTAAAATTAAATCTATATAAAAATATCATTTAAATATAAATATTACTTTTAATTTATATTAATTTGATATTGTATATTAAATCTATATAAAAATTTCATATAAATATAAATATTATTTTATTTTATATTATTTTTATATTAAAATTAAATCTATATAAAAATTTCATTTAAATATAAATATTACTTTTATTTATATTAATTTTATATTTAAATTAAATCTGTATAAAAATATCATTTAAATATAAATATTACTTTAATTTATATTAATTTTATATTAAAATTAAATCTATATAAAAATTCCATTTAAATATAAATATTACTTTAATTTATATTAATTTCATATTAAAATTAAATCTATATAAAAATTTCATTTGATTATAAATATTACTTTAATTTATATTCATTTCATGTCAATAATAAATTTATATAAAAATTTCATTTAATTATAAATTGTAGGAAATGATGGTTTGAGAAATACCTTTATGGCGAGAGAAGTCCTGACGGCATTGACGACACGTCGTCCTCATATAAAATAATAACAGTGCAGTTCACTTGAATAGACATTGACGTATTGGGGTATTATATTACATATTGTGATAATTCAAATAAATATTCCTATAAAATATTACTTTAATTTATATTAATTTTATATTAAAATTAAATCTATATAAAAATTTCATTTAATTATAAATGTTACTTTAATTTATATTAATTTTATATTAAAATTAAATCTATATAAAAATTTCATTTAAATATAAATATTACTTTAATTTATATTAATCTTATATTAAAATTAAATCTATATAAAAATATCATTTAAATATAAATATTACTTTAATTTATATAAATTTTATATTAAAATTAAATCTATATAAAAATTTCATTTAAATATAAATATTAATTTAATTTATATTAATTTCATATTAAATTAAATCTATATAAAAATTTCATTTGATTATAAATATTACTTTAATTTATATTCATTTCATGTCAATAATAAATTTATATAAAAATTTCATTTAATTATAAATTGTAGGAAATGATGGTTTGAGAAATACCTTTATGGCGAGAGAAGTCCTGACGGCATTGACGACACGTCGTCCTCATATAAAATAATAACAGTGCAGTTAACTTGAATAGACATTGACGTATTGAGGTATTATATTACATATTGTGATAATTCAAATAAATATTCCTATAAAATATTACTTTAATTTATATTAATTTTATATTAAAATTAAATCTATATAAAAATTCATTTAATTATAAATATTACTTTAATTTATATTAATTTTATATTAAAATTAAATCTATATAAAAATTTCATTTAAATATAAATATTACTTTAATTTATATTAATCTTATATTAAAATTAAATCTATATAAAAATATCATTTAAATATAAATATTACTTTTAATTTATATTAATTTGATATTGTATATTAAATCTATATAAAAATTTCATATAAATATAAATATTATTTTATTTTATATTATTTTTATATTAAAATTAAATCTATATAAAAATTTCATTTAAATATAAATATTACTTTTATTTATATTAATTTTATATTTAAATTAAATCTGTATAAAAATATCATTTAAATATAAATATTACTTTAATTTATATTAATTTTATATTAAAATTAAATCTATATAAAAATTCCATTTAAATATAAATATTACTTTAATTTATATTAATTTCATATTAAAATTAAATCTATATAAAAATTTCATTTGATTATAAATATTACTTTAATTTATATTCATTTCATGTCAATAATAAATTTATATAAAAATTTCATTTAATTATAAATTGTAGGAAATGATGGTTTGAGAAATACCTTTATGGCGAGAGAAGTCCTGACGGCATTGACGACACGTCGTCCTCATATAAAATAATAACAGTGCAGTTCACTTGAATAGACATTGACGTATTGGGGTATTATATTACATATTGTGATAATTCAAATAAATATTCCTATAAAATATTACTTTAATTTATATTAATTTTATATTAAAATTAAATCTATATAAAAATTTCATTTAATTATAAATGTTACTTTAATTTATATTAATTTTATATTAAAATTAAATCTATATAAAAATTTCATTTAAATATAAATATTACATTAATTTATATTAATCTTATATTAAAATTAAATCTATATAAAAATATCATTTAAATATAAATATTACTTTAATTTCTATTAATTTTATATTAAAATTAAATCTATATAAAAATTTCATTTAAATATAAATATTACTTTAATTTATATTAATTTTATATTTAAATTAAATCTATATAAAAATTTCATTTAATTATAAATATTACTTTAATTTATATTAATTGTATATTAAAATTAAATCTATATAAAAATTTCATTTAATTATAAATATTACTTTAATTTATATTAATTGTATATTAAAATTAAATCTATATAAAAATTTCATTTAAATATAAATATTACTTTAATTTATATTAATTTTATATTTAAATTAAATCTGTATAAAAATATCATTTAAATATAAATATTACTTTAATTTATATTAATTTTCTATTAAAATTAAATCTATATAAAAATTTCATTTAAGTATAAATATTATTTTAATTTATATTAATTTTCTATTAATATTAAATTTACATAAAAATTGCATTCAAATATAAATATTACTTTAATTTATATAAATTTTATATTAAAATTAAATCTATATAAAAATTTCATTTAAATATAAATATTAATTTAATTTATATTAATTTCATATTAAATTAAATCTATATAAAAATTTCATTTGATTATAAATATTACTTTCATTTATATTCATTTCATGTCAATAATAAATTTATATAAAAATTTCATTTAATTATAAATTGTAGGAAATGATGGTTTGAGAAATACCTTTATGGCGAGAGAAGTCCTGACGGCATTGACGACACGTCGTCCTCATATAAAATAATAACAGTGCAGTTAACTTGAATAGACATTGACGTATTGAGGTATTATATTACATATTGTGATAATTCAAATAAATATTCCTATAAAATATTACTTTAATTTATATTAATTTTATATTAAAATTAAATCTATATAAAAATTCATTTAATTATAAATATTACTTTAATTTATATTAATTTTATATTAAAATTAAATCTATATAAAAATTTCATTTAAATATAAATATTACTTTAATTTATATTAATCTTATATTAAAATTAAATCCATATAAAAATATCATTTAAATATAAATATTACTTTTAATTTATATTAATTTGATATTGTATATTAAATCTATATAAAAATTTCATATAAATATAAATATTATTTTATTTTATATTATTTTTATATTAAAATTAAATCTATATAAAAATTTCATTTAAATATAAATATTACTTTTATTTATATTAATTTTATATTTAAATTAAATCTGTATAAAAATATCATTTAAATATAAATATTACTTTAATTTATATTAATTTTATATTAAAATTAAATCTATATAAAAATTCCATTTAAATATAAATATTACTTTAATTTATATTAATTGTATACTAATATTAAATTTATATAAAAATTTCATTTAATTATACATATTACTTTAATTCATATTAATTTTATGTTAAAATTAAATCTATACAAAAATTTCATTTAATTATAAATATTACTTTAATTTATATTCATTTGAAATTAATATTAAATTTGTATAAAAATTTCATATAAATATAAATATTACTTTAATTTATATTAATTTTATATTAAAATTAAATCTATATAAAAATTTCATTTAAATATAAATATTACTTTAATTTATATTAATTTTATACTAGTATTAAATTTACATAAAAATTGCATTCAAATATAAATATTACTTTAATTTATATAAATTTTATATTAAAATTAAATCTATATAAAAATTTCATTTAAATATAAATATTAATTTAATTTATATTAATTTCATATTAAATTAAATCTATATAAAAATTTCATTTGATTATAAATATTATTTTAATTTATATTCATTTCATGTCAATAATAAATTTATATAAAAATTTCATTTAATTATAAATTGTAGGAAATGATGGTGTGAGAAATACCTTTATGGCGAGAGAAGTCCTGACGGCATTGACGACACGTCGTCCTCATATAAAGTAATAACAGTGCAGTTCACTTGAATAGACATTGACGTATTGAGGTATTATATTACATATTGTGATAATTCAAATAAATATTCCTATAAAATATTACTTTAATTTATATTAATTTTATATTAAAATTAAATCTATATAAAAATTTCATTTAATTATAAATATTACTTTAATTTATATTAATTTTATATTAAAATTAAATCTATATAAAAATTTCATTTAAATATAAATATGTAAGGAGGCTCGACACGGCGCGGTGTGACACTTCTTTATCGGTCACTCGCTCATCAGGAACTGTTTATTAAACGAAATCTCATGGTAACATACATTTGTTAACAAAACGCTGACGCAACGTATAAATCAATAAAATTATATATAACAGCATAAATCAATAACAGATAAACATATGAGTAAAACAATCAGTCAACCACACAGTGGTATAAACATTCTTACAACTCGGCCATTCTGACAAGTTAATCGTCCTCGATTGAATACATAAACACGATACTAAACCTCAAAAACTTAACTAAACGTAACATTATAAAATTATCCTGGCGTCCAAGCTCTCATGTTCGACGCTTCCCAAGTCCCAAAATATGGTATTTGTGTAAGTTGAAATCCTTCTACGTCTTTAATAACGTAACGATCATTCCGCAACACGCGATCTACTTCGTACGGCCCTTTAAAACGAGGTATTAATTTCGGCGATACACCCGGTGAATTATCAAAATTCCTTATCATAACTTTATCACCTACTTTATATTTCCTCGTGGTCTTATGTCTAGTATCATAAATTCGTTTGTTGATTTCTTGATTTTTCATAATTTGATTTTCAGCATTTTTCCGACATTTTTCTAGATCGCGATTTACAGTAACTTTACCTTCAAATTCTAACGCATCTTTCAAATGATCAATTACTTTGCCACGTTGACGCACACCATACAACAATACACTGGGACATTCGTTCGTTGCTTTAGAATTAGAATTGTTATATGCGAACTCTACATCTTCTAGAACATCACTCCAGTTAACATTTCGCTCATCCGCTGATTTCGCAATCATAGGTAAAATCGTACGATTCATTCTTTCAACCTGACCATTCGCCCGAGGTGACGCCGTTGAAATTTTAATATGTTGTATATTGTAAGATTTCATAAATTCTTCAAATTCTCGAGACGTGAAACAGCTACCCCGATCTGAAATAATTCGTAATGGTCGACTATAATGAGTAAAATATGATTTCAAACATTTAATCACCTCTGAGCTATTTGTATTTTTCGTCGAATATAGTTTTACATATTTTGTAAAAGCATCGACCACTACAAAAATGTATTTTACTCTACTATTAAATTTATGCGAACTCGGGGCTAAGTGATCGATATGTAATGTATCAAATGGTACATTACCTTTTGGTATATTATGTAGTGAACCTTCCTGTTTCCCTGTAACCGGTGTGTACGCAATACATTTCAAACAGCTTTTAATATGTTGATCAACTTTCGTTTTCATCTTTGGAAACCAATAATTGTTCAAAATATTTCCCATAGTTTTTTCAACACCTAAATGACTCATCTCATTATGATACTTATGTATTACGCTCTTTTCTAACGCGGCTGGAACGTAAAAAAGAATTCGTTCCTGATATTTCCGATATATTAACCCGTCCCTCATCTCGAAAAATTTATTTTCGGACAATTCTAATTTTTCTCGTATTGCTATAATTGTAACATCATTGTATTGACATATTGCAAGGTTTCTGTCAAAAGAATTATCTTCTACTACTGCAATTTGTCGACTAAGCGCATCTACGTGCAACATTCGAGAACCTGATCGATGTTCTAGACAGTAATCATAATTTTCTAATACCCACCTTGCAATTCGAGGATTTGTTTCTTTCTTTTTTAACGTTAAGCTTAATGCTTGACAATCTGTAACAACTTTAAATTTCAAACCGAATAAATATGTTCGAAACCGACGAAGTGCATAAATTATTGATAAGGTTTCCAACTCAAAGCTATGATATTTCGATTCAGTTTGTGTTGTTCTTTTGGAAAAATAAAACACCGGATGTAACTTCCCATCAGACTTTCTTTGCAACAATATTGCACCAAATCCTGCTGCACTCGCATCGCAATGTAACTCTGTATCGTCCCGTGGTGAGTATATGCTTAATATGGGTGCTTCAATTAACCGACCCTTAAGTTCATGAAACGCTCTTTCTTCCGTTTCATTGAACTTAAAGTCTACGTTTTTGCGAGTCAGATCATACAATGGTTTCGCAATAATCGAAAAATTCTTTACAAATTTTCGAAAGTACGAGCACATACCCAAAAAACTTTGTATATCTCGTAGATTACGTGGTATTGGAAAATTTTTAACAGCTTCTAAACCTTTATCCGTTGGATGAATACCCTCATTGGTTACAGTATAGCCTAAATAAATTAACTTCGTTTGTAGGAATTTACATTTATCTAACCGTAATTCTAATCTGTTAGCAACAAGCAACTTGAAAACTTTTTCTAATATTTGTAAGTGTTCTTCTATAGTTTCTGTTGCAATCAGAAAATCATCCATATAAATAGAAATTTCACCAGAATCAATGTGTTTCCTAAAAATTTGTGTTACGTATCTTTGAAATTTAAGCGGAGCGCCTTTTAATCCGAAAGGCATCCGTACATATTCGTATTGTCCTAACGGGGTTACAAACGATGTATATTTTATCGATTCTTCATCCATTCTAATATGAAAAAAACCATCTTTTAAATCCAAAGACGTAAAATACTTTTTTCCTTCTAACAAATCTAGCTGGTCCTCAATTAAAGGTAACGGAAAATTATCGCGTAACGTTACTTTATTTAATTTCCGAAAATCAACACACATTCGCGTTTCCCCAGTTTTCTTTTTGACTAACACAATCGGGGAGGCATACTCTGACGTACTTTCTCTAATAACGCCTTTCGCAATTAACCCATCAATAATTTTCCGTACTTCAGCATTCTCGCTATAAGAAAGTCGACGTGGTGCACACGAAAACGGTTTTTTATCCGTAAGTGTAAGTGTTAAAACATTTTCCGTCGCTGGATTTAATGGTCTTTTTGGCTCGACATAGAATTTCTGAAATAATTTCTGTACATTCATTCTTAACTCAAAGGGAAGATCTTTGTTGACGGAAATTTCCTCTGACAACATATTAATTTCATCAAGTTCGATGTTTAAAATATCAGTACTTTCGATACTCTCTTGCCTCTTGCCTAAGTACAAACCAGCAATTTTCATAAAATCACGACCTAGAATTAAATCGCTGTTCATAGTTTCATCTGACACAACTCGTAACATAATTTTATACTTAACATTATCATAAATGAGCGTCACCTCTATACATCCTACTAATTGTAAACTACTCTGATTCAAACCATAAAATCGTTCAGTTCCCACATCAAACAAAACACATTCCGATGGAACAAACCGTCTCTTAATAAATGATATCGGGCTTCCTGAATCTAACAATGCTTTATAACCTAATTTAAATCCACCTATCCAAACTTCAACTGACCGTCGAAACTCATCTTCTTCCTCGGCGCAGTGTACTTCCATAGCTCCAGGCTGACATTGACTCGATGAGTGTCCAAATTTGCCACATTTAAAACAAGACCCTCTCTCCCTCTTCGGCTTTGGGCAAGATGCTGCAAAATGCCCTGCCTCGTTGCAGTTGTAACATCTTAGAGGATGACCTGGGTCTCCCTGCTTTCGTCGTGGCTCGCTCGTTCTGCTGCTCGTTCCACTGCTCGTTCCGCTGCTCGTTCCTCCCTGCGTGCTGCATTGCTGTCCGCTCTTCACCGCCAATGAAAAATGATCCTCACGGCGTTGTCGCAGATTTGCTTCTTTCGGGAACGGTATAATTGTGAACGCCGTCAACATTGCTTCCAACGACGTAAAACACTGTACCCGTGCTTGGGTACGTAATTGCTGGCAGGGAATTCCATCGATTACATAACTGATTGTTTCGTTTTCTGGAACAGGGATACGACTGGCCAATGCAATTTTCTCGTGAAGATAGTCCGCGAACGTTTCATTTGCATTCCAGCTCCTCGCTTCTAGCTCACGTCGCAAAATCAGTGGATCGACACGTTGACCATACATTTTTTTAAGCTGGCGCATAAGATCTTCTCTGGACAACTCGACACAATCATCCCTGGAGTGGTACCACCGTAACGCTTTTCCGGTTAGACGGCTACAGACAAAAGCTTTTGAACTGTGCTCATCCAGTTCGTACGCGTCGAACAACTTTTGCATTTGCTTCTCCCATCGGTGGAATTCCAAAACGTTTCCGTCAAATTCACCTACCAGTTCTTTGAGCTCTTTCCATTTTTTAATCCTTATTCTTGTTGTCCGCGCTTCATCTTCTAATCGTGACGGCATCGTTCTCGCAACATTAAGTTCTCTTTTTAAAAGCTCAATCTCGCGTGTGGCTAGATCTCTTTCTCGACGAAGAAATTCAAGCTCCATCTCTGCGAGAGTGCAACCCCTAGGTGTGACAGAGGCCTGCAAGTGATTGTCCAAACCTGCATCGCGTGACTCATCTTCCATGAGTGGAGCAGTCACAGTCACCATCAGTTCTTCAGATGAAATTCCAGCTTCCAAAAGTCGCTTCAATAATTAATTTTTGGACCCAGTTGTAGGGAGACTCAACTCCTTCAATTTTTCTTTCAGTTCGGTGACTGTATATAAACTCATTATCACACGTAAAACACAATTCACTCAAATAACTAATTGAACTAAATAGAACCATAAAACCGTAACTAAATCTTAAAACCGTAACTGAGTTCCCGTGAACGTAAAAACACAAATCAATCCCACTTCTGAATTTGTAAGGAGGCTCGACACGGCGCGGTGTGACACTTCTTTATCGGTCACTCGCTCATCAGGAACTGTTTATTAAACGAAATCTCATGGTAACATACATTTGTTAACAAAACGCTGACGCAACGTATAAATCAATAAAATTATATATAACAGCATAAATCAATAACAGATAAACATATGAGTAAAACAATCAGTCAACCACACAGTGGTATAAACATTCTTACAAATATTACTTTAATTTATATTAATTTCATATTAAAATTAAATCTATATAAAAATTTCATTTGATTATAAATATTACTTTAATTTATATTCATTTCATGTCAATAATAAATTTATATAAAAATTTCATTTAATTATAAATTGTAGGAAATGATGGTTTGAGAAATACCTTTATGGCGAGAGAAGTCCTGACGGCATTGACGACACGTCGTCCTCATATAAAATAATAACAGTGCAGTTCACTTGAATAGACATTGACGTATTGAGGTATTATATTACATATTGTGATAATTCAAATAAATATTCCTATAAAATATTACTTTAATTTATATTAATTTTATATTAAAATTAAATCTATATAAAAATTTCATTTAATTATAAATATTACTTTAATTTATATTAATTTTATATTAAAATTAAATCTATATAAAAATTTCATTTGAATATAAATATTACTTTAATTTATATTAATTTCATATTAAAATTAAATCTATATAAAAATTTCATTTGATTATAAATATTACTTTAATTTATATTCATTTCATGTCAATAATAAATTTATATAAAAATTTCATTTAATTATAAATTGTAGGAAATGATGGTTTGAGAAATACCTTTATGGCGAGAGAAGTCCTTACGGCATTGACGACACGTCGCACAGTGGTCCGGATCGGAAAAATTGGTGTCATTTTGTTATAACTTTTGAACCAGTAGAGATATTGCAATGAAATTTTCACTAAAAATATTTTTATTAAACATTTTATTAAGCATTTGTTAAACAATAATTTATACTAACTTTTCATTGATATTTTTTATTGAAAAATGAATTGTTCAAATATAGTTTTTTAACCTTTTTTATACATTTCGTGAACAATAATTTTTAGTGTTGGCGTTAATCTTTAACACACAATCGGATGCTTTCCTGTGTAAAAAAGAAGAAATATTTTAAATACATATTGCGAATAAAATAGCACTAATATTATATTCAGTCAATGTTACTACAAATAAAAAAGTAAGCTAATAAAATAAGTATACCATAATTTGTCTTTCGTGATAATCTATGATGGTCGATTGACTTAGTCAATTAATAACTCCACTGACTCAGGATTCGGTTCTTTAGGTTTTCTCTTATATGTTAATCTTAATCGTGACATGTACGGGTCAGATGTTAATAATAATCTAAAAAATATATCCTTATTCGTGCATAGTCTTGACATTTTTCTTGAATTTTTTGCTCTAAATTGTTTAAAATCTTTACGTCTCGTTTCCTGTGCTTCCTCAGAGAGCTGGCCGATGGAAGCAATGCGTGTTTTATTATTTCTTGGCCATGCATAAGTATTTTATGCACAGATGCTGGCATAATAAAAGTGACTATCGAAATTAATTTACATATATCTTTATTTATTTCTTATAATGTTCATATTTGGAAAACATTGATCAGCCATATACGAGCCGTTTTACGCAAGCGAAACTCGTCACGAAGTAACATTGACAGCTTTGAACAATGATAATTTGCAAAGGGGGACGCGGGGGGACATGTTTCTTACATAATTATATTCGGGAAAGTATGCTGAAAATGATCCACGTTTGTTAGAAAACGGGACTCGTTGGGACTTCGTAGATATTCGTTGTCAAATGTAAAAAATTTGGCCAATTTTTTTACTTCATTGAATATTAATTTTTAACATATTGTGAACAATAACTTTAGCATGGATGCTGATTTTATAACACAAAAGAGTGCACTTCATCGTAAAAAAAAAATAAGAAATACTAAGTGGTGTCATCAGGGCACCTCGAAGAAGAGAAGCAATTTTCTTGATGAAAAGTACTATCTCTAAACAGTCTACCTTTAAGTACTCGGCCTAATTACAATTCTTGGTAAACTGCATTAATTTTTTCATTTTCGAGGTTGACGAACATTTAGGAAGCAATACAAATTTGTTAGAAATCGATATGAGAAAGTTGACTTTTGAGCTAAAAGACACCAACTTTTACGATCCGGACCACTGTGCGTCGTCCTCATATAAAATAATAACAGTGCAGTTCACTTGAATAGACATTGACGTATTGAGGTATTATATTACATATTGTGATAATTCAAATAAATATTCCTATAAAATATTACTTTAATTTATATTAATTTTATATTAAAATTAAATCTATATAAAAATTTCATTTAATTATAAATATTACTTTAATTTATATTAATTTTATATTAAAATTAAATCTATATAAAAATTTCATTTAAATATAAATATTACTTTAATTTATATTAATCTTATATTAAAATTAAATCTATATAAAAATATCATTTAAATATAAATATTACTTTTAATTTATATTAATTTGATATTGTATATTAAATCTATATAAAAATTTCATATAAATATAAATATTATTTTATTTTATATTATTTTTATATTAAAATTAAATCTATATAAAAATTTCATTTAAATATAAATATTACTTTTATTTATATTAATTTTATATTTAAATTAAATCTGTATAAAAATATCATTTAAATATAAATATTACTTTAATTTATATTAATTTTATATTAAAATTAAATCTATATAAAAATTTCATTTAAATATAAATATTACTTTAATTTATATTAATTTTATACTAGTATTAAATTTACATAAAAATTGCATTCAAATATAAATATTACTTTAATTTATATAAATTTTATATTAAAATTAAATCTATATAAAAATTTCATTTAAATATGAATATTAATTTAATTTATATTAATTTCATATTAAATTAAATCTATATAAAAATTTCATTTGATTATAAATATTACTTTAATTTATATTCATTTCATGTCAATAATAAATTTATATAAAAATTTCATTTAATTATAAATTGTAGGAAATGATGGTGTGAGAAATACCTTTATGGCGAGAGAAGTCCTGACGGCATTGACGACACGTCGTCCTCATATAAAGTAATAACAGTGCAGTTCACTTGAATAGACATTGACGTATTGAGGTATTATATTACATATTGTGATAATTCAAATAAATATTCCTATAAAATATTACTTTAATTTATATTAATTTTATATTAAAATTAAATCTATATAAAAATTTCATTTAAATATAAATATTACTTTAATTTATATTAATTTCATATTAAAATTAAATCTATATAAAAATTTCATTTGATTATAAATATTACTTTAATTTATATTCATTTCATGTCAATACTAAATTTATATAAAAATTTCATTTAATTATAAATTGTAGGAAATGATGGTTTGAGAAATACCTTTATGGCGAGAGAAGTCCTGACGGCATTGACGACACGTCGTCCTCATATAAAATAATAACAGTGCAGTTCACTTGAATAGACATTGACGTATTGAGGTATTATATTACATATTGTGATAATTCAAATAAATATTCCTATAAAATATTACTTTAATTTATATTAATTTTATATTAAAATTAAATCTATATAAAAATTTCATTTAATTATAAATATTACTTTAATTTATATTAATTTTATATTAAAATTAAATCTATATAAAAATTTCATTTAAATATAAATATTACTTTAATTTATATTAATTTCATATTAAAATTAAATCTATATAAAAATTTCATTTGATTATAAATATTACTTTAATTTATATTCATTTCATGTCAATACTAAATTTATATAAAAATTTCATTTAATTATAAATTGTAGGAAATGATGGTTTGAGAAATACCTTTATGGCGAGAGAAGTCCTGACGGCATTGACGACACGTCGTCCTCATATAAAATAATAACAGTGCAGTTAACTTGAATAGACATTGACGTATTGAGGTATTATATTACATATTGTGATAATTCAAATAAATATTCCTATAAATAATTACTTTAATTTATATTAATTTTATATTAAAATTACATCTATATAAAAATTTCATTTAATTATAAATATTACTTTAATTTATATTAATTTTATATTAAAATTAAATCTATATAAAAATTTCATTTAAATATAAATATTACTTTAATTTATATTAATTTCATATTAAAAATAAATCTATATAAAAATTTCATTTGATTATAAATATTACTTTAATTTATATTCATTTCATGTCAATAATAAATTTATATAAAAATTTCATTTAATTATAAATTGTAGGAAATGATGGTTTGAGAAATACCTTTATGGCGACAGAAGTCCTGACGGCATTGACGACACGTCGTCCTCATATAAAGTAATAACAGTGCAGTTCACTTGAATAGACATTGACGTATTGAGGTATTATATTACATATTGTGATAATTCAAATAAATATTCCTATAAAATATTACTTTAATTTATATTAATTTTATATTAAAATTAAATCTATATAAAAATTTCATTTAATTATAAATATTACTTTAATTTATATTAATTTTATATTAAAATTAAATCTATATAAAAATTTCATTTAAATATAAATATTACTTTAATTTATATTAATTTCATATTAAAATTAAATCTATATAAAAATTTTATTTAAATATAAATATTACTTTAATTTATATTCATTTCATGTCAATACTAAATTTATATAAAAATTTCATTTACTTATAAATTGTAGGAAATTATGGTTTGAGAAATACCTTTATGGCGAGAGAAGTCCTGACGGCATTGACGACACGTCGTCCTCATATAAAGTAATAACAGTGCAGTTCACTTGAATAGACATTGACGTATTGAGGTATTATATTACATATTGTGAGAATTCAAATAAATATTCCTATAAAATATTACTTTAATTTATATTAATTTTCTATTAAAATTAAATCTATATAAAAGTTTCATGTAATTATAAATATTACTTTAATATATATTCATTTCATATTAATATTAAATTTATATAAAAATTACATTTAAATATAAATATTACTTTTAATTTATATTAATTTGATATTGTATATTACATCTATATAAAAATTTCATATAAATATAAATATTATTTTATTTTATATTATTTTTATATTAAAATTAAATCTATATAAAAATTTCATTTAAATATAAATATTACTTTTATTTATATTAATTTTATATTTAAATTAAATCTGTATAAAAATATCATTTAAATATAAATATTACTTTAATTTATATTAATTTTATATTAAAATTAAATCTATATAAAAATTCCATTTAAATATAAATATTACTTTAATTTATATTAATTGTATACTAATATTAAATTTATATAAAAATTTCATTTAAATATAAATATTACTTTAATTTATGTTAATTTTATACTAATATTAAATTTATATAACAATTTCATTTAATTATAAATATTACTTTAATTTATATTCATTTGAAATTAATATTAAATTTGTATAATAATTTCATATAAATATAAATATTACTTTAATTTATATTAATTCTATATTAAAATTAAATCTATATAAAAATTTCATTTAAATATAAATATTACTTTAATTTATATTAATTTTATACTAGTATTAAATTTACATAAAAATTGCATTCAAATATAAATATTACTTTAATTTATATAAATTTTATATTAAAATTAAATCTATATAAAAATTTCATTTAAATATAAATATTAATTTAATTTATATTAATTTCATATTAAAATTAAATCTATATAAAAATTTCATTTGATTATAAATATTACTTTAATTTATATTCATTTCATGTCAATAATAAATTTATATAAAAATTTCATTTAATTATAAATTGTAGGAAATGATGGTTTGAGAAATACCTTTATTGCGAGAGAAGTCCTGACGGCATTGACGACACGTCGTCCTCATATAAAGTAATAACAGTGCAGTTCACTTGAATAGACATTGACGTATTGAGGTATTATATTACATATTGTGATAATTCAAATAAATATTCCTATAAAATATTACTTTAATTTATATTAATTTTATATTAAAATTAAATCTATATAAAAATTTCATTTAATTATAAATATTACTTTAATTTATATTAATTTTATATTAAAATTAAATCTATATAAAAATTTCATTTAATTATAAATATTACTTTAATTTATATTAATTTTATATTAAAATTAAATCTATATAAAAATTTCATTTAAATATAAATATTACTTTAATTTATATTAATCTTATATTAAAATTAAATCTATATAAAAATATCATTTAAATATAAATATTACTTTAATTTCTGTTAATTTTATACTAATATTAAATTTATATAAAAATTTCATTTAAATATAAATATTACTTTAATTTATATTAATTTTATATTTAAATTAAATCTGTATAAAAATATCATTTAAATATAAATATTACTTTAATTTATATTAATTTTCTATTAAAATTAAATCTATATAAAAATTTCATTTAAGTACAAATATTATTTTAATTTATATTAATTTTCTATTGATATTAAATTTACATAAAAATTGCATTCAAATATAAATATTACTTTAATTTATATAAATTTTATATTAAAATTAAATCTATATAAAAATTTCATTTAAATATAAATATTAATTTAATTTATATTAATTTCATATTAAATTAAATCTATATAAAAATTTCATTTGATTATAAATATTACTTTAATTTATATTCATTTCATGTCAATAATAATTTTATATAAAAATTTCATTTAATTATAAATTGTAGGAAATGATGGTTTGAGAAATACCTTTATGGCGAGAGAAGTCCTGACGGCATTGACGACACGTCCTCCTCATATAAAGTAATAACAGTGCAGTTCACTTGAATAGACATTGACGTATTGAGGTATTATATTACATATTGTGATAATTCAAATAAATATTCCTATAAAATATTACTTTAATTTATATTTATTTTATATTAAAATTAAATCTATATAAAAATTTCATTTAAATATAAATATTACTTTAATTTATATTAATTTCATATTAAAATTAAATCTATATAGAAATTTCATTTGATTATAAATATTACTTTAATTTATATTCATTTCATGTCAATAATAAATTTATATAAAAATTTCATTTAATTATAAATTGTAGGAAATGATGGTTTGAGAAATACCTTTATGGCGAGAGAAGTCCTGACGGCATTGACGACACGTCGTCCTCATATAAAATAATAACAGTGCAGTTCACTTGAATAGACATTGACGTATTGAGGTATTATATTACATATTGTGATAATTCAAATAAATATTCCTATAAAATATTACTTTAATTTATATTAATTTTATATTAAAATTAAATCTATATAAAAATTTCATTTAATTATAAATATTACTTTAATTTATATTAATTTTATATTTAAATTAAATCTGTATAAAAATATCATTTAACTATAAATATTACTTTAATTTATATTAATCTTATATTAAAATTAAATCTATATAAAAATATCATTTAAATATAAATATTACTTTTAATTTATATTAATTTGATATTGTATATTAAATCTATATAAAAATTTCATATAAATATAAATATTATTTTATTTTATATTATTTTTATATTAAAATTAAACCTATATAAAAATTTCATTTAAGTATAAATATTATTTTAATTTATATTAATTTTCTATTAATATTAAATTTATATAAAAATTTCTTTTTATTATAAATATTACATTAAATTATATTCATTTCATATTAATATTAAATTTATATAAAAATTACATTTAAATATAAATATTAAATTAATTTATATTCATTTGATATTAATATTAAATCTACATAAAAATTTCATTTAAATATAAATATTACTTTAATTTATATTCATTTCATATTAATATTAAATTTATATAAAAATTGCATTTAAATATAAATATTAATATAATTTCTATTAATTTTCTATTAATATTAAATCTATATAAAAAATTTTATTTAAATATAAATATTACTTTAATTTATATTCATTTCATGTTAATAGTAAATTTATATAAAAATTGCATTTAAATATAAATATTACTTTAATTTATATTAATCTTATATTAAAATTAAATCTGTATAAAAATATCATTTAAATAGAAATATTACTTTAATTTATATTAATTTTATACTAATGTTAAATTTATATAAAAATTTCATTTAATTATAAATTGTAGGAAATGATGGTTTGAGAAATACCTTTATGGCGAGAGAAGTCCTGACGGCATTGACGACACGTCGTCCTCATATAAAGTAATAAGAGTGCAGTTCACTTGAATAGACATTGACGTATTGAGGTATTATATTACATATTGTGATAATTCAAATAAATATTCCTATAAAATATTACTTTAATTTATATTAATTTTATATTAAAATTATATCTATATAAAATTTTCATTTAATTATAAATATTACTGTAATTTATATTAATTTTATATTAAAATTAAATCTATATAAAAATTTCATTTAAATATAAATATTACTTTAATTTATATTAATCTTATATTAAAATTAAATCTATATAAAAATATCATTTAAATATAAATATTACTTTAATTTCTATTAATTTTATATTAAAATTAAATCTATATAAAAATTTCATTTAAATATAAATATTACTTTAATTTATATTAATCTTATATTAAAATTAAATCTATATAAAAATATCATTTAAATATAAATATTACTTTAATTTCTATTAATTTTATACTAATATTAAATTTATATAAAAATTTCATTTAAATATAAATATTACTTTAATTTATATTAATTTTATATTTAAATTAAATCTGTATAAAAATATCATTTAAATATAAATATTACTTTAATTTATATTAATTTTCTATTAAAATTAAATCTATATAAAAATTTCATTTAAATATAAATATTACTTTAATTTATATTAATCTTATATTAAACTTAAATCTATATAAATATATCATTTGAATATAAATATTACTTTTAATTTATATTAATTTGATATTGTATATTAAATCTATATAAAAATTTCATATAAATATAAATATTATTTTATTTTATATTAATTGTATACTAATATTAAATTTATATAAAAATTTCATTTAAATATAAATATTACTTTAATTTATGTTAATTTTATACTAATATTAAATTTATATAACAATTTCATTTAATTATAAATATTACTTTAATTTATATTCATTTGAAATTAATATTAAATTTGTATAAAAATTTCATATAAATATAAATATTATTTTATTTTATATTATTTTTATATTAAAATTAAATCTATATAAAAATTTCATTTAAATATAAATATTACTTTAATTTATATTCATTTCATGTTAATAATAAATTTATATAAAAATTTCATTCAATTATAAATTGTAGGAAATGATGGTTTGAGAAATACCTTTATGGCGAGAGAAGTCCTGACGGCATTGACGACACGTCGTCCTCATATAAAGTAATAACAGTGCAGTTCACTTGAATAGACATTGACGTATTGAGGTATTATATTACATATTGTGATAATTCAAATAAATATTCCTATAAAATATTACTTTAATTTATATTAATTTTATATTAAAATTAAATCTATATAAAAATTTCATTTAATTATAAATATTACTTTAATTTATATTAATTTTATATTAAAATTAAATCTATATAAAAATTTCATTTAAATATAAATATTACTTTAATTTATATTAATTTCATATTAAAATTAAATCTATATAAAAATTTTATTTAAATATAAATATTACTTTAATTTATATTCATTTCATGTCAATACTAAATTTATATAAAAATTTCATTTAATTATAAATTGTAGGAAATGATGGTTTGAGAAATACCTTTTTGGCGAGAGAAGTCCTGACGGCATTGACGACACGTCGTCCTCATATAAAGTAATAACAGTGCAGTTCACTTGAATAGACATTGATGTATTGAGGTATTATATTACATATTGTGATAATTCAAATAAATATTCCTATAAAATATTACTTTAATTTATATTAATTTTCTATTAAAATTAAATCTATATAAAAGTTTCATGTAATTATAAATATTACTTTAATATATATTCATTTCATATTAATATTAAATTTATATAAAAATTACATTTAAATATAAATATTACTTTTAATTTATATTAATTTGATATTGTATATTAAATCTATATAAAAATTTCATTTAAATATAAATATTACTTTAATTTATATTAATTTCATATTAAAATTAAATCTATATAGAAATTTCATTTGATTATAAATATTACTTTAATTTATATTCATTTCATGTCAATAATAAATTTATATAAAAATTTCATTTAATTATAAATTGTAGGAAATGATGGTTTGAGAAATACCTTTATGGCGAGAGAAGTCCTGACGGCATTGACGACACGTCGTCCTCATATAAAATAATAACAGTGCAGTTCACTTGAATAGACATTGACGTATTGAGGTATTATATTACATATTGTGATAATTCAAATAAATATTCCTATAAAATATTACTTTAATTTATATTAATTTTATATTAAAATTAAATCTATATAAAAATTTCATTTAATTATAAATATTACTTTAATTTATATTAATTTTATATTTAAATTGAATCTGTATAAAAATATCATTTAACTATAAATATTACTTTAATTTATATTAATTTTCTATTAAAATTAAACCTATATAAAAATTTCATTTAAGTATAAATATTATTTTAATTTATATTAATTTTCTATTAATATTAAATTTATATAAAAATTTCTTTTTATTATAAATATTACATTAAATTATATTCATTTCATATTAATATTAAATTTATATAAAAATTACATTTAAATATAAATATTAAATTAATTTATATTCATTTGATATTAATATTAAATCTACATAAAAATTTCATTTAAATATAAATATTACTTTAATTTATATTCATTTCATATTAATATTAAATTTATATAAAAATTGCATTTAAATATAAATATTAATATAATTTATATTAATTTTCTATTAATATTAAATCTATATAAAAAATTTTATTTAAATATAAATATTACTTTAATTTATATTCATTTCATGTTAATAGTAAATTTATATAAAAATTGCATTTAAATATAAATATTACTTTAATTTATATTAATCTTATATTAAAATTAAATCTATATAAAAATTTCATTTAAATATAAATATTAATTTAATTTCTATTAATTTTATACTAATATTAAATTTATATAAAAATTTCATTTAAGTATAAATATTATTTTAATTTATATTAATTTTCTATTAATATTAAATTTATATAAAAATTTCTTTTAAGTATAAATATTATTTTAATTTATATTAATTTTCTATTAATATTAAATTTATATAAAAATTTCTTTTTATTATAAATATTACATTAAATTATATTCATTTCATATTAATATTAAATTTATATAAAAATTACATTTAAATATAAATATTAAATTAATTTATATTCATTTGATATTAATATTAAATCTACATAAAAATTTCATTTAAATATAAATATTACTTTAATTTATATTCATTTCATATTAATATTAAATTTATATAAAAATTGCATTTAAATATAAATATTAATATAATTTATATTAATTTTCTATTAATATTAAATCTATATAAAAAATTTTATTTAAATATAAATATTACTTTAATTTATATTCATTTCATGTTAATAGTAAATTTATATAAAAATTGCATTTAAATATAAATATTACTTTAATTTATATTAATCTTATATTAAAATTAAATCTATATAAAAATTTCATTTAAATATAAATATTAATTTAATTTCTATTAATTTTATACTAATATTAAATTTATATAAAAATTTCATTTAAGTATAAATATTATTTTAATTTATATTAATTTTCTATTAATATTAAATTTATATAAAAATTTCTTTTTATTATAAATATTACATTAAATTATATTCATTTCATATTAATATTAAATTTATATAAAAATTACATTTAAATATAAATATTAAATTAATTTATATTCATTTGATATTAATATTAAATCTACATAAAAATTTCATGTAAATATAAATATTACTTTAATTTATATTAGTTTTATATTAAAATTAAATCTATATAAAAATTTCATTTAAATATAAATACTACTTTAATTTATATTAATTTTATATTTAAATTAAATCTATATAAAAATTTCATTTAAGTATAAATATTACTTTAATTTATATTCATTTCATATTAATATTAAATTTATATAAAAATTGCATTTAAATATAAATATTAATTTAATTTATATTAATTTTCTATTAATATTAAATCTATATAAAAAATTTTATTTAAATATAAATATTACTTTAATTTATATTCATTTCATGTTAACAGTAAATTTATATAAAAATTGCATTTAAATATAAATATTACTTTAATTTATATTCATTTCATGTTAATAGTAAATTTATATAAAAATTGCATTTAAATATAAATATTACTTTAATTTATATTAATTTTATATTAAAATTAAATCTATATAAAAATTTCATTTAAATATAAATATTAATTTAACTTCTATTAATTTTATACTAATATTAAATTTATATAAAAATTTCATTTAAGTATAAATATTACTTTAATTTATATTAATTTTATATTTAAATTAAATCTGTATAAAAATATCATTTAAATATAAATATTACTTTAATTTATATTAATTGTATACTAATATTAAATTTATATAAAAATTTCATTTAAATATAAATATTACTTTAATTTATGTTAATTTTATACTAATATTAAATTTATATAACAATTTCATTTAATTATAAATATTACTTTAATTTATATTCATTTGAAATTAATATTAAATTTGTATAATAATTTCATATAAATATAAATATTACTTTAATTTATATTAATTCTATATTAAAATTAAATCTATATAAAAATTTCATTTAAATATAAATATTACTTTAATTTATATTAATTTTATACTAGTATTAAATTTACATAAAAATTGCATTCAAATATAAATATTACTTTAATTTATATAAATTTTATATTAAAATTAAATCTATATAAAAATTTCATTTAAATATAAATATTAATTTAATTTATATTAATTTCATATTAAAATTAAATCTATATAAAAATTTCATTTGATTATAAATATTACTTTAATTTATATTCATTTCATGTCAATAATAAATTTATATAAAAATTTCATTTAATTATAAATTGTAGGAAATGATGGTTTGAGAAATACCTTTATTGCGAGAGAAGTCCTGACGGCATTGACGACACGTCGTCCTCATATAAAGTAATAACAGTGCAGTTCACTTGAATAGACATTGACGTATTGAGGTATTATATTACATATTGTGATAATTCAAATAAATATTCCTATAAAATATTACTTTAATTTATATTAATTTTATATTAAAATTAAATCTATATAAAAATTTCATTTAATTATAAATATTACTTTAATTTATATTAATTTTATATTAAAATTAAATCTATATAAAAATTTCATTTAATTATAAATATTACTTTAATTTATATTAATTTTATATTAAAATTAAATCTATATAAAAATTTCATTTAAATATAAATATTACTTTAATTTATATTAATCTTATATTAAAATTAAATCTATATAAAAATATCATTTAAATATAAATATTACTTTAATTTCTGTTAATTTTATACTAATATTAAATTTATATAAAAATTTCATTTAAATATAAATATTACTTTAATTTATATTAATTTTATATTTAAATTAAATCTGTATAAAAATATCATTTAAATATAAATATTACTTTAATTTATATTAATTTTCTATTAAAATTAAATCTATATAAAAATTTCATTTAAGTACAAATATTATTTTAATTTATATTAATTTTCTATTGATATTAAATTTACATAAAAATTGCATTCAAATATAAATATTACTTTAATTTATATAAATTTTATATTCAAATTAAATCTATATAAAAATTTCATTTAAATATAAATATTAATTTAATTTATATTAATTTCATATTAAATTAAATCTATATAAAAATTTCATTTGATTATAAATATTACTTTAATTTATATTCATTTCATGTCAATAATAATTTTATATAAAAATTTCATTTAATTATAAATTGTAGGAAATGATGGTTTGAGAAATACCTTTATGGCGAGAGAAGTCCTGACGGCATTGACGACACGTCCTCCTCATATAAAGTAATAACAGTGCAGTTCACTTGAATAGACATTGACGTATTGAGGTATTATATTACATATTGTGATAATTCAAATAAATATTCCTATAAAATATTACTTTAATTTATATTAATTTTATATTAAAATTAAATCTATATAAAAATTTCATTTAAATATAAATATTACTTTAATTTATATTAATTTCATATTAAAATTAAATCTATATAAAAATTTTATTTAAATATAAATATTACTTTAATTTATATTCATTTCATGTCAATACTAAATTTATATAAAAATTTCATTTAATTATAAATTGTAGGAAATGATGGTTTGAGAAATACCTTTATGGCGAGAGAAGTCCTGACGGCATTGACGACACGTCGTCCTCATATAAAGTAATAACAGTGCAGTTCACTTGAATAGACATTGATGTATTGAGGTATTATATTACATATTGTGATAATTCAAATAAATATTCCTATAAAATATTATTTTAATTTATATTAATTTTCTATTAAAATTAAATCTATATAAAAGTTTCATGTAATTATAAATATTACTTTAATATATATTCATTTCATATTAATATTAAATTTATATAAAAATTACATTTAAATATAAATATTACTTTTAATTTATATTAATTTGATATTGTATATTAAATCTATATAAAAATTTCATTTAAATATAAATATTACTTTAATTTATATTAATTTCATATTAAAATTAAATCTATATAGAAATTTCATTTGATTATAAATATTACTTTAATTTATATTCATTTCATGTCAATAATAAATTTATATAAAAATTTCATTTAATTATAAATTGTAGGAAATGATGGTTTGAGAAATACCTTTATGGCGAGAGAAGTCCTGACGGCATTGACGACACGTCGTCCTCATATAAAATAATAACAGTGCAGTTCACTTGAATAGACATTGACGTATTGAGGTATTATATTACATATTGTGATAATTCAAATAAATATTCCTATAAAATATTACTTTAATTTATATTAATTTTATATTAAAATTAAATCTATATAAAAATTTCATTTAATTATAAATATTACTTTAATTTATATTAATTTTATATTTAAATTAAATCTGTATAAAAATATCATTTAACTATAAATATTACTTTAATTTATATTAATTTTCTATTAAAATTAAACCTATATAAAAATTTCATTTAAGTATAAATATTATTTTAATTTATATTAATTTTCTATTAATATTAAATTTATATAAAAATTTCTTTTTATTATAAATATTACATTAAATTATATTCATTTCATATTAATATTAAATTTATATAAAAATTACATTTAAATATAAATATTAAATTAATTTATATTCATTTGATATTAATATTAAATCTACATAAAAATTTCATTTAAATATAAATATTACTTTAATTTATATTCATTTCATATTAATATTAAATTTATATAAAAATTGCATTTAAATATAAATATTAATATAATTTATATTAATTTTCTATTAATATTAAATCTATATAAAAAATTTTATTTAAATATAAATATTACTTTAATTTATATTCATTTCATGTTAATAGTAAATTTATATAAAAATTGCATTTAAATATAAATATTACTTTAATTTATATTAATCTTATATTAAAATTAAATCTATATAAAAATTTCATTTAAATATAAATATTAATTTAATTTCTATTAATTTTATACTAATATTAAATTTATATAAAAATTTCATTTAAGTATAAATATTATTTTAATTTATATTAATTTTCTATTAATATTAAATTTATATAAAAATTTCTTTTAAGTATAAATATTATTTTAATTTATATTAATTTTCTATTAATATTAAATTTATATAAAAATTTCTTTTTATTATAAATATTACATTAAATTATATTCATTTCATATTAATATTAAATTTATATAAAAATTACATTTAAATATAAATATTAAATTAATTTATATTCATTTGATATTAATATTAAATCTACATAAAAATTTCATTTAAATATAAATATTACTTTAATTTATATTCATTTCATATTAATATTAAATTTATATAAAAATTGCATTTAAATATAAATATTAATATAATTTATATTAATTTTCTATTAATATTAAATCTATATAAAAAATTTTATTTAAATATAAATATTACTTTAATTTATATTCATTTCATGTTAATAGTAAATTTATATAAAAATTGCATTTAAATATAAATATTACTTTAATTTATATTAATCTTATATTAAAATTAAATCTATATAAAAATTTCATTTAAATATAAATATTAATTTAATTTCTATTAATTTTATACTAATATTAAATTTATATAAAAATTTCATTTAAGTATAAATATTATTTTAATTTATATTAATTTTCTATTAATATTAAATTTATATAAAAATTTCTTTTTATTATAAATATTACATTAAATTATATTCATTTCATATTAATATTAAATTTATATAAAAATTACATTTAAATATAAATATTAAATTAATTTATATTCATTTGATATTAATATTAAATCTACATAAAAATTTCATGTAAATATAAATATTACTTTAATTTATATTAGTTTTATATTAAAATTAAATCTATATAAAAATTTCATTTAAATATAAATACTACTTTAATTTATATTAATTTTATATTTAAATTAAATCTATATAAAAATTTCATTTAAGTATAAATATTACTTTAATTTATATTCATTTCATATTAATATTAAATTTATATAAAAATTGCATTTAAATATAAATATTAATTTAATTTATATTAATTTTCTATTAATATTAAATCTATATAAAAAATTTTATTTAAATATAAATATTACTTTAATTTATATTCATTTCATGTTAACAGTAAATTTATATAAAAATTGCATTTAAATATAAATATTACTTTAATTTATATTCATTTCATGTTAATAGTAAATTTATGTAAAAATTGCATTTAAATATAAATATTACTTTAATTTATATTAATCTTATATTAAAATTAAATCTATATAAAAATTTCATTTAAATATAAATATTAATTTAACTTCTATTAATTTTATACTAATATTAAATTTATATAAAAATTTCATTTAAGTATAAATATTACTTTAATTTATATTAATTTTATATTTAAATTAACCCTCCGATGCCCGACAAAGCCCCTGGGGACCTATGACGTTTTCAACGATGCGGCATTTCAATACGGTTCGTCCGAACAGCCGCAGCCTACGTGATTTTTATAAAAGGGATGTCTGGAAGCGATTACAATCGTCATCGATACGATTCCGTGAAATTTTTCATCATAAACGTCGGGTTGTAGTCACTTATGGCGTCGATGCTCGACAAGGTCCGCAGGGACCTTGTGGGAACTTCCATGTAATTTGTTCTTGTTTTTTGATCGTGCAGGTATTTTCGTGTAATTTGTTCGTGTTCTATGGGTTGGACAATTGTTGATGAAAAGGTGTACTGCGAAAAAATGAGTGATTGTGTACGGATACGCACCTGCACGATCTGCACTGCGCGACGGTGACGCGCTGCCTCTTTATTATTTGTCGACCTAAAAATCGCTGCAGATTCCAAATGTTGGGTACATATTCGTGTAAACGTGCAACAAAACGATGGTCGCCTGCCATGTTTTACAACATCGTTGACATTGCTGGACTCGCATTATTCATTATCTACGATGAATTGATCACCACGTTAGTCAGACCAAAGACGTTCATTTCTGAAGAAATTGAGCAGGCAACTAGTTACGTCTAATATTGCAGAACGGGCTAAACATTCGCATGTTACCTGCTATCCGAAGATACGTGCGGCTATGGAAGCATTCCAAGTAATGATACCACCGCCGAACAGAGATACCGCACCACCATTGGCACCGCGTCATAACCGTCCGTCATGTCGTTTGTGTCGTCAAGAGACGAATAAGCAACGCAAGACTGCTTATATCTGTTTTATTTGCGACATTTTCCTTAAAAATAATGGCGTCCACAGCTTTGTTTAGGAGTTATTAACGAAAAACACGGACCAATCAGAGCGCGACCTAGACGCGAGTTAGCACAGTGGGCCCAACTGTCAGTTGGTCGAACGTGTCATCGCATGCCTAGATCGGGCTTTGATAGGTCCGTGTTGTTCGTTAATAACTCCTAAACAAAGCCGCGGACGCAATTTTTGTAAAAGAAAATGTCGTTTCAAATGACCCAAGGAACCTTCCATTTTCGGGTGTCGGAGGAATTTTGGGACACCCTGTATATACATACACATTTTGCAGCATAGAAACAAACATAGAAACACAAAAAAAATGTAATAACACCATTACGGCTAACAATAAAAAACTATTATACGCATCTCACGCCATATTAATAGAGAAGGTCCCTGGGGACCTTGTCGGGCTATGACCGTCGAAAAAGTTGTTGGGCATCGGAGGGTTAAATCTGTATAAAAATATCATTTAAATATAAATATTACTTTAATTTATATTAATTGTATACTAATATTAAATTTATATAAAAATTTCATTTAAATATAAATATTACTTTAATTTATGTTAATTTTATACTAATATTAAATTTATATAACAATTTCATTTAATTATAAATATTACTTTAATTTATATTCATTTGAAATTAATATTAAATTTGTATAATAATTTCATATAAATATAAATATTACTTTAATTTATATTAACTCTATATTAAAATTAAATCTATATAAAAATTTCATTTAAATATAAATATTACTTTAATTTATATTAATTTTATACTAGTATTAAATTTACATAAAAATTGCATTCAAATATAAATATTACTTTAATTTATATAAATTTTATATTAAAATTAAATCTATATAAAAATTTCATTTAAATATAAATATTAATTTAATTTATATTAATTTCATATTAAAATTAAATCTATATAAAAATTTCATTTGATTATAAATATTACTTTAATTTATATTCATTTCATGTCAATAATAAATTTATATAAAAATTTCATTTAATTATAAATTGTAGGAAATGATGGTTTGAGAAATACCTTTATTGCGAGAGAAGTCCTGACGGCATTGACGACACGTCGTCCTCATATAAAGTAATAACAGTGCAGTTCACTTGAATAGACATTGACGTATTGAGGTATTATATTACATATTGTGATAATTCAAATAAATATTCCTATAAAATATTACTTTAATTTATATTAATTTTATATTAAAATTAAATCTATATAAAAATTTCATTTAATTATAAATATTACTTTAATTTATATTAATTTTATATTAAAATTAAATCTATATAAAAATTTCATTTAATTATAAATATTACTTTAATTTATATTAATTTTATATTAAAATTAAATCTATATAAAAATTTCATTTAAATATAAATATTACTTTAATTTATATTAATCTTATATTAAAATTAAATCTATATAAAAATATCATTTAAATATAAATATTACTTTAATTTCTGTTAATTTTATACTAATATTAAATTTATATAAAAATTTCATTTAAATATAAATATTACTTTAATTTATATTAATTTTATATTTAAATTAAATCTGTATAAAAATATCATTTAAATATAAATATTACTTTAATTTATATTAATTTTCTATTAAAATTAAATCTATATAAAAATTTCATTTAAGTACAAATATTATTTTAATTTATATTAATTTTCTATTGATATTAAATTTACATAAAAATTGCATTCAAATATAAATATTACTTTAATTTATATAAATTTTATATTAAAATTAAATCTATATAAAAATTTCATTTAAATATAAATATTAATTTAATTTATATTAATTTCATATTAAATTAAATCTATATAAAAATTTCATTTGATTATAAATATTACTTTAATTTATATTCATTTCATGTCAATAATAATTTTATATAAAAATTTCATTTAATTATAAATTGTAGGAAATGATGGTTTGAGAAATACCTTTATGGCGAGAGAAGTCCTGACGGCATTGACGACACGTCCTCCTCATATAAAGTAATAACAGTGCAGTTCACTTGAATAGACATTGACGTATTGAGGTATTATATTACATATTGTGATAATTCAAATAAATATTCCTATAAAATATTACTTTAATTTATATTTATTTTATATTAAAATTAAATCTATATAAAAATTTCATTTAAATATAAATATTACTTTAATTTATATTAATTTCATATTAAAATTAAATCTATATAGAAATTTCATTTGATTATAAATATTACTTTAATTTATATTCATTTCATGTCAATAATAAATTTATATAAAAATTTCATTTAATTATAAATTGTAGGAAATGATGGTTTGAGAAATACCTTTATGGCGAGAGAAGTCCTGACGGCATTGACGACACGTCGTCCTCATATAAAATAATAACAGTGCAGTTCACTTGAATAGACATTGACGTATTGAGGTATTATATTACATATTGTGATAATTCAAATAAATATTCCTATAAAATATTACTTTAATTTATATTAATTTTATATTAAAATTAAATCTATATAAAAATTTCATTTAATTATAAATATTACTTTAATTTATATTAATTTTATATTTAAATTAAATCTGTATAAAAATATCATTTAACTATAAATATTACTTTAATTTATATTAATCTTATATTAAAATTAAATCTATATAAAAATATCATTTAAATATAAATATTACATTTAATTTATATTAATTTGATATTGTATATTAAATCTATATAAAAATTTCATATAAATATAAATATTATTTTATTTTATATTATTTTTATATTAAAATTAAACCTATATAAAAATTTCATTTAAGTATAAATATTATTTTAATTTATATTAATTTTCTATTAATATTAAATTTATATAAAAATTTCTTTTTATTATAAATATTACATTAAATTATATTCATTTCATATTAATATTAAATTTATATAAAAATTACATTTAAATATAAATATTAAATTAATTTATATTCATTTGATATTAATATTAAATCTACATAAAAATTTCATTTAAATATAAATATTACTTTAATTTATATTCATTTCATATTAATATTAAATTTATATAAAAATTGCATTTAAATATAAATATTAATATAATTTCTATTAATTTTCTATTAATATTAAATCTATATAAAAAATTTTATTTAAATATAAATATTACTTTAATTTATATTCATTTCATGTTAATAGTAAATTTATATAAAAATTGCATTTAAATATAAATATTACTTTAATTTATATTAATCTTATATTAAAATTAAATCTGTATAAAAATATCATTTAAATAGAAATATTACTTTAATTTATATTAATTTTATACTAATGTTAAATTTATATAAAAATTTCATTTAATTATAAATTGTAGGAAATGATGGTTTGAGAAATACCTTTATGGCGAGAGAAGTCCTGACGGCATTGACGACACGTCGTCCTCATATAAAGTAATAACAGTGCAGTTCACTTGAATAGACATTGACGTATTGAGGTATTATATTACATATTGTGATAATTCAAATAAATATTCCTATAAAATATTACTTTAATTTATATTAATTTTATATTAAAATTATATCTATATAAAATTTTCATTTAATTATAAATATTACTTTAATTTATATTAATTTTATATTAAAATTAAATCTATATAAAAATTTCATTTAAATATAAATATTACTTTAATTTATATTAATCTTATATTAAAATTAAATCTATATAAAAATATCATTTAAATATAAATATTACTTTAATTTCTATTAATTTTATATTAAAATTAAATCTATATAAAAATTTCATTTAAATATAAATATTACTTTAATTTATATTAATCTTATATTAAAATTAAATCTATATAAAAATATCATTTAAATATAAATATTACTTTAATTTCTATTAATTTTATACTAATATTAAATTTATATAAAAATTTCATTTAAATATAAATATTACTTTAATTTATATTAATTTCATATTTAAATTAAATCTGTATAAAAATATCATTTAAATATAAATATTACTTTAATTTATATTAATTTTCTATTAAAATTAAATCTATATAAAAATTTCATTTAAATATAAATATTACTTTAATTTATATTAATCTTATATTAAACTTAAATCTATATAAATATATCATTTGAATATAAATATTACTTTTAATTTATATTAATTTGATATTGTATATTAAATCTATATAAAAATTTCATATAAATATAAATATTATTTTATTTTATATTAATTGTATACTAATATTAAATTTATATAAAAATTTCATTTAAATATAAATATTACTTTAATTTATGTTAATTTTATACTAATATTAAATTTATATAACAATTTCATTTAATTATAAATATTACTTTAATTTATATTCATTTGAAATTAATATTAAATTTATATAAAAATTTCATTTAAATATAAATATTACTTTAATTTATGTTAATTTTATACTAATATTAAATTTATATAACAATTTCATTTAATTATAAATATTACTTTAATTTATATTCATTTGAAATTAATATTAAATTTGTATAAAAATTTCATATAAATATAAATATTATTTTATTTTATATTATTTTTATATTAAAATTAAATCTATATAAAAATTTCATTTAAATATAAATATTACTTTAATTTATATTCATTTCATGTTAATAATAAATTTATATAAAAATTTCATTTAATTATAAATTGTAGGAAATGATGGTTTGAGAAATACCTTTATGGCGAGAGAAGTCCTGACGGCATTGACGACACGTCGTCCTCATATAAAGTAATAACAGTGCAGTTCACTTGAATAGACATTGACGTATTGAGGTATTATATTACATATTGTGATAATTCAAATAAATATTCCTATAAAATATTACTTTAATTTATATTAATTTTATATTAAAATTAAATCTATATAAAAATTTCATTTAATTATAAATATTACTTTAATTTATATTAATTTTATATTAAAATTAAATCTATATAAAAATTTCATTTAAATATAAATATTACTTTAATTTATATTAATTTCATATTAAAATTAAATCTATATAAAAATTTTATTTAAATATAAATATTACTTTAATTTATATTCATTTCATGTCAATACTAAATTTATATAAAAATTTCATTTAATTATAAATTGTAGGAAATGATGGTTTGAGAAATACCTTTATGGCGAGAGAAGTCCTGACGGCATTGACGACACGTCGTCCTCATATAAAGTAATAACAGTGCAGTTCACTTGAATAGACATTGATGTATTGAGGTATTATATTACATATTGTGATAATTCAAATAAATATTCCTATAAAATATTACTTTAATTTATATTAATTTTATATTAAAATTAAATCTATATAAAAATTTCATTTAATTATAAATATTACTTTAATTTATATTAATTTTATATTAAAATTAAATCTATATAAAAATTTCATTTAAATATAAATATTACTTTAATTTATATTAATTTCATATTAAAATTAAATCTATATAAAAATTTTATTTAAATATAAATATTACTTTAATTTATATTCATTTCATGTCAATACTAAATTTATATAAAAATTTCATTTAATTATAAATTGTAGGAAATGATGGTTTGAGAAATACCTTTATGGCGAGAGAAGTCCTGACGGCATTGACGACACGTCGTCCTCATATAAAATAATAACAGTGCAGTTCACTTGAATAGACATTGACGTATTGAGGTATTATATTACATATTGTGATAATTCAAATAAATATTCCTATAAAATATTACTTTAATTTATATTAATTTTATATTAAAATTAAATCTATATAAAAATTTCATTTAATTATAAATATTACTTTAATTTATATTAATTTTATATTTAAATTAAATCTGTATAAAAATATCATTTAACTATAAATATTACTTTAATTTATATTAATTTTCTATTAAAATTAAACCTATATAAAAATTTCATTTAAGTATAAATATTATTTTAATTTATATTAATTTTCTATTAATATTAAATTTATATAAAAATTTCTTTTTATTATAAATATTACATTAAATTATATTCATTTCATATTAATATTAAATTTATATAAAAATTACATTTAAATATAAATATTAAATTAATTTATATTCATTTGATATTAATATTAAATCTACATAAAAATTTCATTTAAATATAAATATTACTTTAATTTATATTCATTTCATATTAATATTAAATTTATATAAAAATTGCATTTAAATATAAATATTAATATAATTTATATTAATTTTCTATTAATATTAAATCTATATAAAAAATTTTATTTAAATATAAATATTACTTTAATTTATATTCATTTCATGTTAATAGTAAATTTATATAAAAATTGCATTTAAATATAAATATTACTTTAATTTATATTAATCTTATATTAAAATTAAATCTATATAAAAATTTCATTTAAATATAAATATTAATTTAATTTCTATTAATTTTATACTAATATTAAATTTATATAAAAATTTCATTTAAGTATAAATATTATTTTAATTTATATTAATTTTCTATTAATATTAAATTTATATAAAAATTTCTTTTAAGTATAAATATTATTTTAATTTATATTAATTTTCTATTAATATTAAATTTATATAAAAATTTCTTTTTATTATAAATATTACATTAAATTATATTCATTTCATATTAATATTAAATTTATATAAAAATTACATTTAAATATAAATATTAAATTAATTTATATTCATTTGATATTAATATTAAATCTACATAAAAATTTCATTTAAATATAAATATTACTTTAATTTATATTCATTTCATATTAATATTAAATTTATATAAAAATTGCATTTAAATATAAATATTAATATAATTTATATTAATTTTCTATTAATATTAAATCTATATAAAAAATTTTATTTAAATATAAATATTACTTTAATTTATATTCATTTCATGTTAATAGTAAATTTATATAAAAATTGCATTTAAATATAAATATTACTTTAATTTATATTAATCTTATATTAAAATTAAATCTATATAAAAATTTCATTTAAATATAAATATTAATTTAATTTCTATTAATTTTATACTAATATTAAATTTATATAAAAATTTCATTTAAGTATAAATATTATTTTAATTTATATTAATTTTCTATTAATATTAAATTTATATAAAAATTTCTTTTTATTATAAATATTACATTAAATTATATTCATTTCATATTAATATTAAATTTATATAAAAATTACATTTAAATATAAATATTAAATTAATTTATATTCATTTGATATTAATATTAAATCTACATAAAAATTTCATGTAAATATAAATATTACTTTAATTTATATTAGTTTTATATTAAAATTAAATCTATATAAAAATTTCATTTAAATATAAATACTACTTTAATTTATATTAATTTTATATTTAAATTAAATCTATATAAAAATTTCATTTAAGTATAAATATTACTTTAATTTATATTCATTTCATATTAATATTAAATTTATATAAAAATTGCATTTAAATATAAATATTAATTTAATTTATATTAATTTTCTATTAATATTAAATCTATATAAAAAATTTTATTTAAATATAAATATTACTTTAATTTATATTCATTTCATGTTAACAGTAAATTTATATAAAAATTGCATTTAAATATAAATATTACTTTAATTTATATTCATTTCATGTTAATAGTAAATTTATATAAAAATTGCATTTAAATATAAATATTACTTTAATTTATATTAATCTTATATTAAAATTAAATCTATATAAAAATTTCATTTAAATATAAATATTAATTTAACTTCTATTAATTTTATACTAATATTAAATTTATATAAAAATTTCATTTAAGTATAAATATTACTTTAATTTATATTAATTTTATATTAAAATTATATCTATATAAAAATTTCAATTAAAAATAAATATTACTTTAATTTATATTAATTTTATATTAAAAATAAATCTATATAAAAATTTCATTTAAATATAAATATTAATTTAATTTATATTAATTTCATATTAAATTAAATCTATATAAAAATTTCATTTGATTATAAATATTACTTTAATTTATATTCATTTCATGTCAATAATAAATTTATATAAAAATTTCATTTAATTATAAATTGTAGGAAATGATGGTTTGAGAAATACCTTTATGGCGAGAGAAGTCCTGACGGCATTGACGACACGTCGTCCTCATGTAAAGTAATAAGAGTGCAGTTCACTTGAATAGACATTGACGTATTGAGGTATTATATTACATATTGTGATAATTCAAATAAATATTCCTATAAAATATTACTTTAATTTATATTAATTTTATATTAAAATTAAATCTATATAAAAATTTCATTTAATTATAAATATTACTTTAATTTATATTAATTTTATTGTGACGGTTAGCGAACAGATTCCGTTGACTTTCCCACAGGAATCTTTTCAAAAGTCGTCTCTGGCAGGAAACGTCCTAGATAACCTTTTCATATCTTAGTTGATCCCTTTTAACGAAGACCGACTTCTGGCTCAACTTAATGGAAATCGACAAAAAACTAGAGTCTGGTCCTAAGCGGCGATTAGATCATGAACATACCACCCCCTTCAATTTTGGGGTATATAAACCCGTACATTTTTACTCTCGGGGGCAGTACTTCCATAGTCACGAATCGTGTCGCGTCGTGCTGTATTTTCGTAAGTCGATTTCCAGTAAGATCGGGCTAAAGTTCCCCTTCGGATCAACCTTTAAACCGTATAGATTCCGTAGTCCGGTAACAAATCTATTAAGGCATTTAGTAAAATCACTTCGAAACCCCCGCATCTTGCCAGTGCGTCAACATCGAGCAACATAGGTAATATTCTTTTATTCTCGCACACACTATCTCGCGACACATACACATATATTTCAATGTAAACTATAACGATTTGAATATATCTGAATTTTACCTAATCACTTCTAAATTCTTTCAACCCTTAATTATTGTTATACCAATCCTAATTTAGTAGTTGAACGTTCCCACATGATACAATCTTACCGCTCGGATTGTATCAATTAAATTATACTTGTTACGAGGCTCACTAACAACCCCATCACCTATCAAACTCTTAGACGACATTCCAATCGCCTAATCGGGATATTTTCCAACCTAGTACCTACCCGATTTCATATTGGGATCATCCACATTACCTATACGTCCACACACAAATTAAACGGCAACCTGACAATCGTATCAAGGATCGTCCGTTTTTCCCTTGAATCCAACCTACTAGCGGCTCCCTGACAATCGCATCAAGGTGCGTCCGCTAAACTCTATAACCTCCTTAATAATCTTTCAAGTCAGAGTTTCCCCTCCATCACACGTAGATTCATCCCTGAAATTCCACTCATACTAGCGGCTCCCTGACAATCGTATCAAGGTGCGTCCGCTTTAACTAACAGTTTTTAACCATACTCCCAGGGTAATAACCCTTCGCCGGCCACTCGTGCTGCTCGCGGCCCTGGCTCGTAACAGAACTGGTGACAGCGGTGGGATTCGTTCAATTATTTTAGGATTACTTTAATTTTGGGTTTACTATATTAAATTACTCGTAGCTGAGTACTGATGATATACTAGTTTTCCTAGTTAACGTCTCGATATTACTGGCTATATACTAGTTTTCTCTAGTTACGCTTTTATATCAAAATTAATTAAAGTTTTAATATACTAGTTTTCCTAGTTAAAAGACTTCAATATACTAGTTTCCTCTAGTTACATTTTTAAATATAATATACTAGTTTTCTCTAGTTACATTTTTAAATAAAAATGCAGAATTCAGCTGCAAATACATCTTCTGTTGACATGATGAACTTGACGGTTTCACTTGCAACTTCTATGTCGCTGTTGACGCAAAAGACATGCTTACAGAATATTACTTCGACAATTCCTACCTTTAACGGGGAAGACCCCCCTTTGATTCGTTTCGCGCAAACTTTAGAGGACGGGTTAACTTTGATTCCGGAGGGTACGGAGGCCGAGTATCTGGCAATTGTTCTTACGAAACTCGTTGGGCCGGCACGTAGAAGTACATTAGAACACAAGTTTACAACCGTAAAATCATTGGTTCAACATTTGAAAAAACGGTTCGCTCCCGGTAAGAGCTTGTCATATTACCAAGTGGAAATCGCGAAGTTGCATATTCGCGAAGGAGAAAGCCTACGACAATATATCGATAGGACAAGCCATTTGGTTTACTGTACGCGCGGAGCCATGAGGGAAAAATACGAGGTCCATGCCGAAGAATTCATTAAATTGATGGAAAACGATGTCAAGGAAAATTTCATCGACGGTTTGCCGGATCGAGTTTCCTTCAAGGTGTCGGCTCTCTCTAAAGATATCAAGAATCTGGAAGAAGCTTACGACATCGTGCTACAGATAGACAAAAAATTAAGGAATCGGCGACAGTCGCCACGGAATGAATCACCATCAAGGTGGTCCCGCCGAGACTCTTACGACCAGGACCCTCAATATCACGATCGACAAGTGTCGTATCCTCTATCTCCGAGTAGATATGATCGAAACAGAGATCGACACGTGAGGCCATCTGGTTATTCGGAGGAAAAGGGAGGACGAGCTTCTGCCTGGACCTTGCGTCACAGGAGCCCTTCAAATTCCCCCTCCAATCGTTCCGACACTTCAAGTGTAAGAGACGATGAAAAACGGTACACCATATTAAAAAATACCGACAAAGAACGTTTTTCAAAATCGTATTGTTGGCATTGCGGAACATCAGGACATGATGGAAAATTCTGTAAGAATCGTCCACGCAATCCGAAATTCCGACGAGATTCGCGAGATTCATCGGACGAATCAAACAAATCTTTAAACTTCGATCGCGCTCACCGTACCGGCGACACGATGAGCGAAACCAAAGAAGTTCGCCCAAGAACTGTCCGCTTCGAGGAAAAACCCTTCTCAAGGAAGCACCAGCCCCGCGAATCAACATCAAAATCCCGGAACTGGAATCAGGAAAGGGAGAATTTTTAATTGATGGCGGAGCCTCAGTCAATCTAGTAGTTCTCAACGCTTTGGGTACAGGAGCAGAAATTATCTCACGTGAAGAAATCGAGATAACGGGACTCACGAGTATTCCAATTCGTACCTTAGGAACTACGATTTTACACATTCACGAAGCTCCTGCGTTTTTCTACGTAGTGAAGCAACTTACAATTGAAGCAGATGGACTTATAGGAAGCCCATTTTTGAAACAGGAACAAGCAGAAATTTCTTATTACCATAGGACAGTGGTATTAAGAAGTAAACCTACCAGACCTATTCGATTCTCCAACTACCAGCAGGAATCGGAAACACCCACCAAACATCGTATAGATGCCCGAACGTCTCAGCAGATTGCAATTACAATAGCTAATCCGAAAGTTAAGGAAGGATATTTACCACGCATAAAAACTCATGATAAACTGTACATAGGAGAAGCTGCAGTCATAAATGACAGAGGAAAATGTCATGTTATGGCAACTAACACAAGTGAAGAAGTACTGGACATAGAAATTGAACCACAAATTTTGGAACCTTATGATATTTTGAGTACCTCAGACGAAGATAATTATTCAGAAATACGACACCATTCCAATTTCAAAACTAAAGAAGATAGGATACAGGGAATCTTCAAAACGCTAAATCTAAGCCACCTGAACAAAGAAGAACGATGCAGCATTACAGCATTGATAAAAGAATTTCCCGATCGATTTTATCTTCCTGGAGATAAATTAGGGAAGGCTTCCGATTTCAAGCACTCTCTACATACAACCGATGAGATTCCGATCAACACGAGACAATATCGCTATCCTCCTGTACATCAAGATGAAATTAAAAAGCAAATTAATGGTCTATTATCCGAAGGTATTATAACCCCATCTAAATCTCCGTACAATTCGCCTTTGTGGATTGTACCCAAAAAGCCAGATGCGCAAGGAAACAAGCGTTGGCGCATGGTAATAGATTTCCGTGCGTTAAATGAAAAAACCATTTCCGATAAATATCCGCTTCCTCAGATCACAGAAATATTGGATCGTCTCGGTGGAGCTAAATACTTCTCCGTCTTCGATCTTGCCAGCGGATTTCACCAAATAGAAATGGATCCAAAAGATAGGCAGAAAACAGCTTTTACCACCCCTAATGGGCATTATGAATTTTCACGAATGCCGTTTGGTTTGAAAAATGCACCACCTACTTTTCAACGCTTGATGGACCAGGTATTAACTGGACTCCAGGGAACAGATGTTTTCGTTTATTTGGACGACATCGTGGTTTACGCTTCATCATTACAGGAACATAACATTAAAGTCAGGAAATTGCTGAATCGTCTGCGAGAACATGGCTTGACGCTTCAGACCAATAAATGCGAATTCTTACGGAAAGAAGTTACATATCTGGGACATATTATTTCAAGAAAAGGAGTAAAACCAGACCCTAGGAAACTAAAAGCAGTTCAGAATTTTCCAACGCCTACCTCACAGAAGAATATCCAACAATTTTTGGGTCTAGTGGGATATTACCGTCGTTTCATACAGGATTTTACCATAAAAGCAAAATCATTAATTGATCTTTTAGGAAAGGGCAAGAAATTCAAATGGGCTGAAGAACAAGAAAACAGTTTTAAAATGTTACGTGAAGAACTCTGTCGAGAACTCATCTTGCAGTACCCGGATTTCAACAAGCCATTCATCATCACAACAGACGCTTCTGAATATGCCATTGGAGCCGTGCTTAGTCAAGGCGAAATCGGCAATGATCTACCGATTGCTTACGCATCGCGTAGCCTCAATAAGGCCGAAAGAAATTATTCTGCCACTGAAAAGGAATGTTTAGCAATGGTATACGCCGTTATTTATTTTCGACCGTATGTTTATGGAACAAAATTCACACTGGTTACCGACCATCGCCCGTTGGTTTGGCTACATTCTGTAAAAGATCCAACGTCAAGACTCATGAAGTGGAAACTTCGTCTTTTGGAGTATGACTATCAAGTTCTCCATAAATCTGGAAAAACTAATAAAAATGCGGATGCACTGTCGCGTAATCCGACTACCGTCTGCCTTCCACTTATACCAAGGGAGCTTCAGGACCCCGACTTCAAGATGCAGATACCGAAAACAGACGCCGGCGGTGATTCAATCGGACACCGCATCAGACAATTACACAGAGACCGAGAGAAACGGCCGAAATATCGGGACTCAAGCAGTTCAGACGAAATAGGAGAGCCCACCCTGGGTAAGGTGCAGCATTCACCGATTATATACAGAAACAGATCTCTCCCAAGTCTGTCTCGAGAGGTGACCATGCCAGACGAAAACCAGGACACCACCCATCGTTTTTTACCCGCTGCAAACTCCACAGAAATTTTCTCTACAGATAAGAATACGAGTACGTCCGGCGACTTAATTTCGTTTGAGGAACCGACGGAAGACACTGTCATAGAGAATCCGAACAATGCACAGGAAGACCCGTTCGATATATCACAAGAACCACTTCCCGAAACAAGTGGAATTTTACAACCCACTGTAATACGAACTCCGAACGATACCAAACACGTGGCAAGGACACGACAACCTTTTTACCGCACAGCCGACCCTTACCCATTTTTCGACGCCACCACCGATGGTTCGTCTACCGAAACTGACCTGGAGGCGCCGCCGGAACCGAAACAAAGAATTAGCATTTCTTCAAACACCCTCACCGCAAAAGAGGATCATTATGTACATTTCGTATCGGTTGATTGCAATTTAACAACCCCCGTGGGAAAACTTTTATCAGACACTGGACTAATAAATAAGCAGGAACTTTTAGCTGCACGACCAGAGAAGGGACAGGTCATAATTTCAAGCAATGGGTTATTTAAAACATTTAGCGTAGTAATATCTGACAATTTCCACGATAAACCAAAAAGAGTAGAAATAGTTAATGGATTGAAAACCCTTCAATCTATCCTAGAACGAAACAAGATCAAATCTTTTCGAACATCCGCCACCGGAGATCATCATAAATTATCACCCAACGAGTTTTTCAAAACATTAGAGGAAGTCTTCATAGACTCACCTTATCAAATTACAATATGTAATTGTATCATCACTACACCTTCCATTGAAGACAGGCAAGAAATCATTTATGAAGCACATGATAGCTTAATAGGAGGACATAAGGGAGTTACAAAAACTTATAATCGTATCCGTTCAAAATTCCATTGGCCACACATGCGCAACGAAATTCAAGAATATATCCGAAAATGCAGAAGTTGCCAGGAACAGAAACTAACCAGAATAAAGACTCGTCAGCCTATGCTGATCATCGACACACCGTTAGACGCATTTGACAAAATTTCCTTGAATACAGTTGGACCTTTACCAATCACACCTGGCGGAAATCAACACATCCTTACCATACAGGATAATCTAACTAAATATTGCATTGCGGTAGCGATACCGAATATCCGAGCCGCCACCATTGCAGATGCTTTTGCACGACATTTCATTGCAATTTATGGGACACCACGAGCAATTCTCACGGATAAGGGAACCAGCTTTATTGGAAATCTTATGACAAACCTGTCAGAAATATTCAAAATCAAACAAATCACCACCTCAGGATACCGACCTCAAACTAATAGATCGCTGGAACGAAGTCATATTGTCCTCACTGAATATCTGAAGCATTACATGGAAAATTACGAAGACTGGGATTTATTAATCCCTTTTGCAATGTTCTCTTACAATACGTCAGTTCATGAAGCTACCAACTTTACACCGTATGAACTGGTTTTTGGCAAACAGGCTCGAGAACCAAATTCATTTCCAACTGGTACAAATTTGAAGAAATATGGAGATTATTTATCAGAACTAATAACAAATATAGTCAGAATCCGTAATATAGCAGTAGACGGAAGCCCTCCATAACAATCCTTTTTATCTACTCCGGCTGCCGCTGACAACACTACCAATCCCAAAAGGAAAATGATTCAACAAACATTCGGGCCAGCCGCCACACGATGTCGCCCAGGGTTGGGTCCAACTGGGTTACGCAGTCCCGACCTAATCAACACACCTAGCCTATAAGTATACACACAACACACTACACCGATAACATTCTTCTTTCTCCTTTTTTCTGTAAGTCGTTTGTTCGTTCAAAAAAAAAAAAATTTTTTTTCTATTTTTATTTTTCCTTCAAATCTGTGGTACCTAGGACGTTTCCTTCCTGATGAGAAAGCATCACGCGAACCGCGATGTTTCCTCTTGGTGGGGAGATGTGACGGTTAGCGAACAGATTCCGTTGACTTTCCCACAGGAATCTTTTCAAAAGTCGTCTCTGGCAGGAAACGTCCTAGATAACCTTTTCATATCTTAGTTGATCCCTTTTAACGAAGACCGACTTCTGGCTCAACTTAATGGAAATCGACAAAAAACTAGAGTCTGGTCCTAAGCGGCGATTAGATCATGAACATACCACCCCCTTCAATTTTGGGGTATATAAACCCGTACATTTTTACTCTCGGGGGCAGTACTTCCATAGTCACGAATCGTGTCGCGTCGTGCTGTATTTTCGTAAGTCGATTTCCAGTAAGATCGGGCTAAAGTTCCCCTTCGGATCAACCTTTAAACCGTATAGATTCCGTAGTCCGGTAACAAATCTATTAAGGCATTTAGTAAAATCACTTCGAAACCCCCGCATCTTGCCAGTGCGTCAACATCGAGCAACATAGGTAATATTCTTTTATTCTCGCACACACTATCTCGCGACACATACACATATATTTCAATGTAAACTATAACGATTTGAATATATCTGAATTTTACCTAATCACTTCTAAATTCTTTCAACCCTTAATTATTGTTATACCAATCCTAATTTAGTAGTTGAACGTTCCCACATGATACAATCTTACCGCTCGGATTGTATCAATTAAATTATACTTGTTACGAGGCTCACTAACAACCCCATCACCTATCAAACTCTTAGACGACATTCCAATCGCCTAATCGGGATATTTTCCAACCTAGTACCTACCCGATTTCATATTGGGATCATCCACATTACCTATACGTCCACACACAAATTAAACGGCAACCTGACAATCGTATCAAGGATCGTCCGTTTTTCCCTTGAATCCAACCTACTAGCGGCTCCCTGACAATCGCATCAAGGTGCGTCCGCTAAACTCTATAACCTCCTTAATAATCTTTCAAGTCAGAGTTTCCCCTCCATCACACGTAGGTTCATCCCTGAAACTTCACTCATACTAGCGGCTCCCTGACAATCGTATCAAGGTGCGTCCGCTTTAACTAACAGTTTTTAACCATACTCCCAGGGTAATAACCCTTCGCCGGCCACTCGTGCTGCTCGCGGCCCTGGCTCGTAACAGAACTGGTGACAGCGGTGGGATTCGTTCAATTATTTTAGGATTACTTTAATTTTGGGTTTACTATATTAAATTACTCGTAGCTGAGTACTGATGATATACTAGTTTTCCTAGTTAACGTCTCGATATTACTGGCTATATACTAGTTTTCTCTAGTTACGCTTTTATATCAAAATTAATTAAAGTTTTAATATACTAGTTTTCCTAGTTAAAAGACTTCAATATACTAGTTTCCTCTAGTTACATTTTTAAATATAATATACTAGTTTTCTCTAGTTACATTTTTAAATAAAAATGCAGAATTCAGCTGCAAATACATCTTCTGTTGACATGATGAACTTGACGGTTTCACTTGCAACTTCTATGTCGCTGTTGACGCAAAAGACATGCTTACAGAATATTACTTCGACAATTCCTACCTTTAACGGGGAAGACCCCCCTTTGATTCGTTTCGCGCAAACTTTAGAGGACGGGTTAACTTTGATTCCGGAGGGTACGGAGGCCGAGTATCTGGCAATTGTTCTTACGAAACTCGTTGGGCCGGCACGTAGAAGTACATTAGAACACAAGTTTACAACCGTAAAATCATTGGTTCAACATTTGAAAAAACGGTTCGCTCCCGGTAAGAGCTTGTCATATTACCAAGTGGAAATCGCGAAGTTGCATATTCGCGAAGGAGAAAGCCTACGACAATATATCGATAGGACAAGCCATTTGGTTTACTGTACGCGCGGAGCCATGAGGGAAAAATACGAGGTCCATGCCGAAGAATTCATTAAATTGATGGAAAACGATGTCAAGGAAAATTTCATCGACGGTTTGCCGGATCGAGTTTCCTTCAAGGTGTCGGCTCTCTCTAAAGATATCAAGAATCTGGAAGAAGCTTACGACATCGTGCTACAGATAGACAAAAAATTAAGGAATCGGCGACAGTCGCCACGGAATGAATCACCATCAAGGTGGTCCCGCCGAGACTCTTACGACCAGGACCCTCAATATCACGATCGACAAGTGTCGTATCCTCTATCTCCGAGTAGATATGATCGAAACAGAGATCGACACGTGAGGCCATCTGGTTATTCGGAGGAAAAGGGAGGACGAGCTTCTGCCTGGACCTTGCGTCACAGGAGCCCTTCAAATTCCCCCTCCAATCGTTCCGACACTTCAAGTGTAAGAGACGATGAAAAACGGTACACCATATTAAAAAATACCGACAAAGAACGTTTTTCAAAATCGTATTGTTGGCATTGCGGAACATCAGGACATGATGGAAAATTCTGTAAGAATCGTCCACGCAATCCGAAATTCCGACGAGATTCGCGAGATTCATCGGTCGAATCAAACAAATCTTTAAACTTCGATCGCGCTCACCGTACCGGCGACACGATGAGCGAAACCAAAGAAGTTCGCCCAAGAACTGTCCGCTTCGAGGAAAAACCCTTCTCAAGGAAGCACCAGCCCCGCGAATCAACATCAAAATCCCGGAACTGGAATCAGGAAAGGGAGAATTTTTAATTGATGGCGGAGCCTCAGTCAATCTAGTAGTTCTCAACGCTTTGGGTACAGGAGCAGAAATTATCTCACGTGAAGAAATCGAGATAACGGGACTCACGAGTATTCCAATTCGTACCTTAGGAACTACGATTTTACACATTCACGAAGCTCCTGCGTTTTTCTACGTAGTGAAGCAACTTACAATTGAAGCAGATGGACTTATAGGAAGCCCATTTTTGAAACAGGAACAAGCAGAAATTTCTTATTACCATAGGACAGTGGTATTAAGAAGTAAACCTACCAGACCTATTCGATTCTCCAACTACCAGCAGGAATCGGAAACACCCACCAAACATCGCATAGATGCCCGAACGTCTCAGCAGATTGCAATTACAATAGCTAATCCGAAAGTTAAGGAAGGATATTTACCACGCATAAAAACTCATGATAAACTGTACATAGGAGAAGCTGCAGTCATAAATGACAGAGGAAAATGTCATGTTATGGCAACTAACACAAGTGAAGAAGCACTGGAAATAGAAATTGAACCACAAATTTTGGAACCTTATGATATTTTAAGTACTTCGGACGAAGATACTTATTCAGAAATACGACACCATCCCAATTTCAACACTAAAGAAGATAGGATACAGGGAATCTTCAAAACGCTAAATCTAAGCCACCTGAATAAAGAAGAACGATGCAGCATTACAGCATTGATAAAAGAATTTCCCGACCGATTTTATCTTCCTGGAGACAAATTAGGGAAGGCTTCCGATTTCAAGCACTCTCTACATACAACCGATGAAATTCCGATTAACACGAGACAATATCGCTATCCTCCTGTACATCAAGATGAAATTAAAAAGCAGATTAATGGCTTATTATCCGAAGGTATTATAACCCCATCTAAATCTCCGTACAATTCGCCTTTGTGGATTGTACCCAAAAAGCCAGATGCGCAAGGAAACAAGCGTTGGCGCATGGTAATAGATTTCCGTGCGTTAAATGAAAAAACCATTTCCGATAAATATCCGCTTCCTCAGATCACAGAAATATTGGATCGTCTCGGTGGAGCTAAATACTTCTCCGTCTTCGATCTTGCCAGCGGATTTCACCAAATAGAAATGGATCCAAAAGATAGGCAGAAAACAGCTTTTACCACCCCTAATGGGCATTATGAATTTTCACGAATGCCGTTTGGTTTGAAAAATGCACCACCTACTTTTCAACGCCTGATGGACCAGGTATTAACTGGACTCCAGGGAACAGATGTTTTCGTTTATTTGGACGACATCGTGGTTTACGCTTCATCACTACAGGAACATAACATTAAAGTCAAGAAATTGCTGAATCGTCTGCGAGAACATGGCTTGACGCTTCAGACCAATAAATGCGAATTCTTACGGAAAGAAGTTACATATCTGGGACATATTATTTCAAGAAAAGGAGTAAAACCGGACCCTAGGAAACTAAAAGCTGTTCAGAATTTTCCAACGCCTACCTCACAGAAGAATATCCAACAATTTTTGGGTCTAGTGGGATATTACCGTCGTTTCATACAAGATTTTACCATAAAAGCAAAATCATTAATTGATCTTTTAGGAAAGGGCAAGAAATTCAAATGGGCTGAAGAACAAGAAAACAGTTTTAAAATATTACGTGAAGAACTCTGTCGAGAACCAATCTTGCAGTACCCAGATTTCAACAAACCATTCATCATCACAACAGACGCTTCTGAATATGCCATTGGAGCCGTGCTTAGTCAAGGCGAAATCGGCAATGATCTACCGATTGCTTACGCATCGCGTAGTCTCAATAAGGCCGAAAGAAATTATTCTGCCACTGAGAAGGAATGTTTAGCAATGGTATACGCCGTTATTTATTTTCGACCGTATGTTTATGGAACAAAATTCACACTCGTTACCGACCATCGCCCGTTGGTTTGGCTACATTCTGTAAAAGATCCAACGTCAAGACTCATGAAATGGAAACTTCGTCTTTTGGAATATGACTATCAGGTTGTTCATAAATCTGGAAAAACAAATAAGAATGCGGATGCATTATCACGTAATCCCACTTCCATTTGTTTGCCACTCATCCCGAGGGAACTCAAAGACCCCGAGTTTAAAATGCAAATACCGAAAACGGATGCTAACGCTAGTTCAATTGGACAACGAATCAGGCAATTACGTCGGGATCGAGAAAACCGACCAAAACATCAACAACCAAATAGCAGTTCAGATGAGACAGAAGAACCCGCTCTTGGTAAGGTGCAGCATTCACCGATTATATACAGAAACAGATCTCTCCCAAGTCTGTCTCAAGAGGTGACCATGCCAGACGAGAACCAGGATACCACCCATCGTTTTTTACCCGCTGCAAACTCCACAGAAATTTTCTCTACAGATAAGAATATGAGTTCGTCCGGTGATTTAATTTCGTTTGAGGAACCGACGGAAAACACTGTCATATAGAATACGAACAATATACAGGGTGATATATCAAATATACCTCTAGAGCTATTCCCTGAAACAGGTGGAATTTTACAACCTACCGTAATCCGATCATCAAACAATACTATAGGCGAAGCAAGGGTACAGCAATTTTTTGACCGCACAGCCGACCCTTACCCATTCTTTGACGCCGCTACCGAGGAATCTTTTACCGAAACTGACCTGGAGGCGCCATCGGAACCAAACCAAAGGATCAGCATTTCTTCAAACACCCTCACCGCAAAAGAGGATCATTATGTACATTTTGTCTCTGCCGATTGCAATTTAATAACACACGTGGGAAAACTTTTATCAGACACTGGATTAATAAATAAGCAGGAACTTTTAGCTGCACGACCAGAGAAGGGACAGGTCATAATTTCAAGCAATGGGTTATTTAAAACATTTAGCGTAGTAATATCTAACAACTTCCATGATAAACCAAAAAGAGTAGAAATAGTTAATGGACTGAAAACCCTTCAATCAGCGTTAGAACAAAACAGGATCAAATCTTTTCGAATATCAGCATACGGAGACCATCATAAAACATCATTCAACGAATTTTTCAAAATATTAAAAGAAGTCTTTACAGACTCATCTTATCAAATTACAATATGTAATTGTATCATTACAACGCCTTCCGTAGAAGACAGACAAGAAATCATTCATGAAGCACATGATAGCTTAATAGGAGGGCATAAGGGAGTTACAAAAACTTATAATCACATCCGTTCAAGATTTCATTGGCCTCAGATGCGCAACGAAATTCAAGAATATATCCGAAAATGCAAAAGTTGCCAAGAACAGAAACTAGTCAGAATAAAGACACGTCAGCCTATGCTGATCACCGACACACCGTTAGACGCATTCGACAAAATTTCCTTGGATACAGTTGGACCATTACCGATTACACCTGGGGGCAATCGACACATCCTCACCATGCAGGACAATCTAACTAAGTATTGTATTGCAGTGGCTATACCTAATATTCGAGCCACCACCATTGCAGACGCCTTTGCACGGCATTTTATCGCAATTTACGGAACACCACGCGCAATACTCACGGATAAGGGAACCAGCTTTATTGGAACTCTTATGAAAAACTTGGCGGAAATCTTTAAAATTAAACAAGTTACCACTTCTGGATACAGACCACAAACAAATGGATCATTGGAACGAAGTCATATTGTCCTCACAGAATATCTGAAGCACTACATGGAAAATTACGAAGACTGGGATTTATTAATTCCTTTTGCGATGTTCTCTTATAATACATCAATTCATGAAGCTACCAACTTTACACCGTACGAACTGGTTTTTGGCAAACAGGCTCAAGAACCAAATTCATTTCCAACTGGTACAAATTTGAAGAAATATGGAGATTATTTATCAGAACTAATAACAAATATAGTCAGAATCCGTAATATAGCAGTAGACGGAAGAACTCCATAACAATCCTTTTTATCTACTCCGGCTGCCGCTGACAACACTACCAACCCCAGAAGGAAAATGATTCAACAAACATTCGGGCCAGCCGCCACACGATGTCGCCCAGGGTTGGGTCCAACTGGGTTACGCAGTCCCGACCTAATCGACACACCTAGCCTATAAGTATACACACAACACACTACACCGATACAATTTTTCTTTCTCCTTTTTCTGTGACCCGTTTGTTTGCTCCAAAATTTTTTTTTTTTCTATTTTTATTTTTCCTTCAAATCTGTGGTACCTAGGACGTTTCCTTCCTGATGAGAAAGCATCACGCGAACCGCGATGTTTCCTCTTGGTGGGGAGATGTGACGGTTAGCGAACAGATTCCGTTGACTTTCCCACAGGAATCTCTTCAAAAGTCGTCTCTGGCAGGAAACGTCCTAGATAACCTTTTCATATCTTAGTTGATCCCTTTTAACGAAGACCGACTTCTGGCTCAACTTAATGGAAATCGACAAAAAACTAGAGTCTGGTCCTAAGCGGCGATTAGATCATGAACATACCACCCCCTTCAATTTTGGGGTATATAAACCCGTACATTTTTACTCTCGGGGGTAGTACTTCTGTAGTCACGAATCGTGTCGCGTCGTGCTGTATTTTCGTAAGTCGATTTCCAGTAAGATCGGGCTAAAGTTCCCCTTCGGACCAACCTTTGAACCGTATAGATTCCGTAGTCCGGTAACAAATCTATTAAGGCATTTAGTAAAATCACTTCGAAACCCCCGCATCTTGCCAGTGCGTCAACATCGAGCAACATAGGTAATATTCTTTTATTCTCGCACACACTATCTCGCGACACATACACATATATTTCAATGTAAACTATAACGATTTGAATATATCTGAATTTTACCTAATCACTTCTAAATTCTTTCAACCCTTAATTATTGTTATACCAATCCTAATTTAGTAGTTGAACGTTCCCACATGATACAATCTTACCGCTCGGATTGTATCAATTAAATTATACTTGTTACGAGGCTTACTAACAACCCCATCACCTATCAAACTCTTAGACGACATTCCAATCGCCTAATCGGGATATTTTCCAACCTAGTACCTACCCGATTTCATATTGGGATCATGCACATTACCAATACGTCCACACACAAATTAAACGGCAACCTGACAATCGTATCAAGGATCGTCCGTTTTTCCCTTGAATCCAACCTACTAGCGGCTCCCTGACAATCGCATCAAGGTGCGTCCGCTAAACTCTATAACCTCCTTAATAATCTTTCAAGTCAGAGTTCCCCATTCACACGTAGGTTCATCCCTGAAACTTCACTCATACTAGCGGCTCCCTGACAATCGTATCAAGGTGCGTCCGCTTTAACTAACAGTTTTTAACCATACTCCCAGGGTAATAACCCTTCGCCGGCCACTCGTGCTGCTCGCGGCCCTGGCTCGTAACAATCTATATAAAAATATCATTTAAATATAAATATTACTTTAATTTCTATTAATTTTATACTAATATTAAATTTATATAAAAATTTCATTTAAATATAAATATTACTTTAATTTATATTAATTTTATATTTAAATTAAATCTGTATAAAAATATCATTTAAATATAAATATTACTTTAATTTATATTAATTTTCTATTAAAATTAAATCTATATAAAAATTTCATTTAAATATAAATATTACTTTAATTTATAATAATTTTATACTAGTATTAAATTTACATAAAAATTGCATTCAAATATAAATATTACTTTAATTTATATAAATTTTATATTAAAATTAAATCTATATAAAAATTTCATTTAAATATATATATTAATTTAATTTATATTAATTTTATATTAAAATTAAATCTATATAATAATTTCATTTAAATATAAATATTACTTTAATTTATATTAATTTTATACTAATGTTAAATTTATATAAAAATTGCATTCAAATATAAATATTACTTTAATTTATATTAATCTTCTATTAAAATTAAATTTATATAAATATTTCATTTAAATATAAATATTACTTTAATTTATATTCATTTCATATTAATATTAAATTTATATATAAATTTCATTTAAATATAAATATTACTTTAATTTATATTAATTTCATATTAAAATTAAATCTATATAAAAATTTCATTTAAATATAAATATTACTTTAATTTCTATTAATTTTATACTAATATTAAATTTATATAAAAATTTCATTTAAATATAAATATTACTTTAATTTATATTAATTTTATATTAAAATTATATCTATATAAAAATTTCAATTAAAAATAAATATTACTTTAATTTATATTAATTTTCTATTAAAATTAAATTTATATAAAAATTACATTTAAATATAAATATTAAATTAATTTATATTCATTTGATATTAATATTAAATCTACATAAAAATTTCATATAAATATAAATATTACTTTAATTTATATTAATTTTATATTAAAATTAAATCTATATAAAAATTTCATTTAAATATAAATACTACTTTAATTTATATTAATTTTATATTTAAATTAAATCTGTATAAAAATATCATTTAAATAGAAATATTACTTTAATTTATATTAATTTTATACTAATGTTAAATTTATATAAAAATTGCATTCAAATATAAATATTACTTTAATTTATATTAATCTTCTATTAATATTAAATCTATATAAAAATTTCATATAAATATAAATATTACTTTAATTTATATTCATTTCATGTTAATAATAAATTTATATAAAAATTGCATTTAAATATAAATATTACTTTAATTTATATTAATCTTATATTAAAATTAAATCTATATAAAAATTTCATTTAAATATAAATATTACTTTAATTTCTATTAATTTTATACTAATATTAAATTTATATAAAAATTTCATTTAAATATAAATATTACTTTAATTTATATTAATTTTATATTAAAATTATATCTATATAAAAATTTCAATTAAAAATAAATATTACTTTAATTTATATTAATTTTATATTAAAAATAAATCTATATAAAAATTTCATTTAAATATAAATATTAATTTAATTTATATTAATTTCATATTAAATTAAATCTATATAAAAATTTCATTTAATTATAAATATTACTTTAATTTATATTCATTTCATGTCAATAATAAATTTATATAAAAATTTCATTTAATTATAAATTGTAGGAAATGATGGTTTGAGAAATACCATTATGGCGAGAGAAGTCCTGACGGCATTGACGACACGTCGTCCTCATATAAAGTAATAACAGTGCAGTTCACTTGAATAGACATTGACGTATTGAGGTATTATATTACATATTGTGATAATTCAAATAAATATTCCTATAAAATATTACTTTAATTTATATTAATTTTATATTAAAATTAAATCTATATAAAAATTTCATTTAATTATAAATATTACTTTAATTTATATTACTTTTATATTAAAATTAAATCTATATATAAATTTCATTTAAATATAAATATTACTTTAATTTATATTAATTTCATATTAAAATTAAATCTATATAAAAATTTCATTTAAATATAAATATTACTTTAATTTCTATTAATTTTATACTAATATTAAATTTATATAAAAATTTCATTTAAATATAAATATTACTTTAATTTATATTAATTTTATATTAAAATTATATCTATATAAAAATTTCAATTAAAAATAAATATTACTTTAATTTATATTAATTTTCTATTAAAATTAAATTTATATAAAAATTACATTTAAATATAAATATTAAATTAATTTATATTCATTTGATATTAATATTAAATCTACATAAAAATTTCATATAAATATAAATATTACTTTAATTTATATTAATTTTATATTAAAATTAAATCTATATAAAAATTTCATTTAAATATAAATACTACTTTAATTTATATTAATTTTATATTTAAATTAAATCTGTATAAAAATATCATTTAAATAGAAATATTACTTTAATTTATATTAATTTTATACTAATGTTAAATTTATATAAAAATTGCATTCAAATATAAATATTACTTTAATTTATATTAATCTTCTATTAATATTAAATCTATATAAAAATTTCATATAAATATAAATATTACTTTAATTTATATTCATTTCATGTTAATAATAAATTTATATAAAAATTGCATTTAAATATAAATATTACTTTAATTTATATTAATCTTATATTAAAATTAAATCTATATAAAAATTTCATTTAAATATAAATATTACTTTAATTTCTATTAATTTTATACTAATATTAAATTTATATAAAAATTTCATTTAAATATAAATATTACTTTAATTTATATTAATTTTATATTAAAATTATTTCTATATAAAAATTTCAATTAAAAATAAATATTACTTTAATTTATATTAATTTTATATTAAAAATAAATCTATATAAAAATTTCATTTAAATATAAATATTAATTTAATTTATATTAATTTCATATTAAATTAAATCTATATAAAAATTTCATTTAATTATAAATATTACTTTAATTTATATTCATTTCATTTCAATAATAAATTTATATAAAAATTTCATTTAATTATAAATTGTAGGAAATGATGGTTTGAGAAATACCATTATGGCGAGAGAAGTCCTGACGGCATTGACGACACGTCGTCCTCATATAAAGTAATAACAGTGCAGTTCACTTGAATAGACATTGACGTATTGAGGTATTATATTACATATTGTGATAATTCAAATAAATATTCCTATAAAATATTACTTTAATTTATATTAATTTTATATTAAAATTAAATCTATATAAAAATTTCATATAAATATAAATATTACTTTAATTTATATTCATTTCATGTTAATAATAAATTTATATAAAAATTGCATTTAAATATAAATATTACTTTAATTTATATTAATCTTATATTAAAATTAAATCTATATAAAAATTTCATTTAAATATAAATATTACTTTAATTTCTATTAATTTTATACTAATATTAAATTTATATAAAAATTTCATTTAAATATAAATATTACTTTAATTTATATTAATTTTATATTAAAATTATATCTATATAAAAATTTCAATTAAAAATAAATATTACTTTAATTTATATTAATTTTATATTAAAAATAAATCTATATAAAAATTTCATTTAAATATAAATATTAATTTAATTTATATTAATTTCATATTAAATTAAATCTATATAAAAATTTCATTTAATTATAAATATTACTTTAATTTATATTCATTTCATTTCAATAATAAATTTATATAAAAATTTCATTTAATTATAAATTGTAGGAAATGATGGTTTGAGAAATACCATTATGGCGAGAGAAGTCCTGACGGCATTGACGACACGTCGTCCTCATATAAAGTAATAACAGTGCAGTTCACTTGAATAGACATTGACGTATTGAGGTATTATATTACATATTGTGATAATTCAAATAAATATTCCTATAAAATATTACTTTAATTTATATTAATTTTATATTAAAATTAAATCTATATAAAAATTTCATTTAATTATAAATATTACTTTAATTTATATTACTTTTATATTAAAATTAAATCTATATATAAATTTCATTTAAATATAAATATTACTTTAATTTATATTAATTTCATATTAAAATTAAATCTATATAAAAATTTCATTTAAATATAAATATTACTTTAATTTCTATTAATTTTATACTAATATTAAATTTATATAAAAATTTCATTTAAATATAAATATTACTTTAATTTACATTAATTTTATATTAAAATTATATCTATAAAAAAATTTCAATTAAAAATAAATATTACTTTAATTTATATTAATTTTCTATTAAAATTAAATTTATATAAAAATTACATTTAAATATAAATATTAAATTAATTTATATTCATTTGATATTAATATTAAATCTACATAAAAATTTCATATAAATATAAATATTACTTTAATTTATATTAATTTTATATTAAAATTAAATCTATATAAAAATTTCATTTAAATATAAATACCACTTTAATTTATATTAATTTTATATTTAAATTAAATCTATATAAAAATATCATTTAAATATAAATATTACTTTAATTTCTATTAATTTTATACTAATATTAAATTTATATGAAAATTTCATTTAAATATAAATATTACTTTAATTTATATTAATTTTATATTTAAATTAAATCTGTATAAAAATATCATTTAAATATAAATACCACTTTAATTTATATTAATTTTATATTTAAATTAAATCTGTATAAAAATATCATTTAAATAGAAATATTACTTTAATTTATATTAATTTTATACTAATGTTAAATTTATATAAAAATTGCATTCAAATATAAATATTACTTTAATTTATATTAATCTTCTATTAAAATTAAATTTATATAAATATTTCATTTAAATATAAATATTACTTTAATTTATATTCATTTCATATTAATATTAAATTTATATAAAAATTGCATTGAAATATAAATATTAATATAATTTATATTAATTTTCTATTAATATTAAATCTATATAAAAAATTTTATTTAAATATAAATATTACTTTAATTTATATTCATTTCATGTTAATAGTAAATTTATATAAAAATTGCATTTAAATATAAATATTACTTTAATTTATATTAATCTTATATTAAAATTAAATCTATATAAAAATTTCATTTAAATATAAATATTAATTTAATTTCTATTAATTTTATACTAATATTAAATTTATATATAAATTTCATTTAAATATAAATATTACTTTAATTTATATTAATTTTATATTAAAATTATATCTATATAAAAATTTCAATTAAAAATAAATATTACTTTAATTTATATTAATTTTATATTAAAATTAAATCTATATAAAAATTTCATTTAATTATAAATATTACTTTAATTTATATTAATTTTATATTAAAATTAAATCTATATAAAAATTTCATTTAAATATAAATATTACTTTAATTTGTATTAATCTTATATTAAAATTAAATCTATATAAAAATATCATTTAAATATAAATATTACTTTAATTTCTATTAATTTTATACTAATATTAAATTTATATGAAAATTTCATTTAAATATAAATATTACTTTAATTTATATTAATTTTATATTTAAATTAAATCTGTATAAAAATATCATTTAAATATAAATATTACTTTAATTTATATTAATTTTCTATTAAAATTAAATCTATATAAAAATTTCATTTAAGTATAAATATTATTTTAATTTATATTAATTTTCTATTAATATTAAATTTATATAAAAATTTCTTTTTATTATAAATATTACATTAAATTATATTCATTTCATATTAATATTAAATTTATATAAAAATTACATTTAAATATAAATATTAAATTAATTTATATTCATTTGATATTAATATTAAATCTACATAAAAATTTCATATAAATATAAATATTACTATAATTTATATTAATTTTATATTAAAATTAAATCTATATAAAAATTTCATTTAAATATAAATACTACTTTAATTTATATTAATTTTATATTTAAATTAAAGCTATATAAAAATTTCATTTAAGTATAAATATGAAATGGATGGTTATTAAAATTCTCCCTTGCTTTTCCCAAAACATAACCCGATTTATTATAAACGCGGAAATCGCGTAAAGAACAATATTAAATACATAAAAGTAAGAACGGAAAAACACGCGCTCTCGCACATGGCGCACGCAACGGACTCACTCAACACACACCGCGCATACCTGCTCGCGCAGCCCAATCGTATAGGGCAACAAAAGAAGAACACGCTGATGTTCGAATTCTCTTGTTAAGAGGAGCAAACTTCACTTCAATCCCCCACTTTTGCGACATCCATTCTTAATCTTTGAATACAATTCTTATGCGCTACACCTTTGAGTGGTTTCGTCATTATGTCCGCTAGATTTTCGCTAGAGGGAACGTACGACAAACTGATTGTCCCCTTCTCTAATTCCTCTCGAACGATATGATAAGATATGTCTATGTGTTTTGTTCGTGTATTCTCTATTCGACTTCTTGAAAAATCTAACGCAGATCTATTGTCGCAAAACATTTCGCAATTCTCTGACAAGTGTTCATATAATTCTAATTCGGTTAATAACGTACGCAACCAGATCGCTTCTTTCACTCCGAAAGCCAAAGCCACATACTCAGCCTCCATAGTAGAGGTGGATAAACTCTTTTGTTTGGATGATGCCCAATGTATAATGTTAGAACCCACCATTACTATCATAGCTGAGTATGAGTGTCGGTCATCCAAATCCCCTGCCCAATCGGCGTCGCAATAAATCTTAATCTTTGGTTCTTTAACAGTCTCGTAAGTTATATTAAAATCTCTAGTCTTACACAAGTAACGTAAAATATGTTTGCATTGAATCCAATGAATTTCGCTTGGGCAAGAATTGTACTGAGATAATTTCGTGACGGCGTGCAATATATCGGGTCTGGTTCGCAGAGCTACATACATTAAACATCCTACCAGTTCCCGATACGCCGTTTTACCCGCTTCGTCTAAGAGATTCGATTGCACATTTTTCGATAATTTCAAGCCCGGATCTAAGGGTGTCGAAGCACTTTTACATTCTGTCATATTATGTTTATCTAGCAGTGAATCTATATAAGCTCTTTGGTCTAGACTAATTTTCGTATTATCTCTGTTTATCTTAACACCTAATACGTCGCTAATCGCGCCTAAGTCTTTGGTTTCATATCTCTTACTGATAACTCTAACAAAATTATTAATTGATGTTGGATCATTCGAAAATACAAAAATATCATCGACATAGATTACTGCGATGGTCCAAAACCCTTTTCTGTAAACGCAGCTGGACGAGTTTAATCTCGTAAATCCATACCTGATGAAAAAATTATTTAGCTCTGTATTCCAATTTCGTCCTGCTTGCTTTAGTCCGTAAATTGGTCGCTTTAGTCTGACTAGGCTTTCGTTCCCATCTTTGCAAGCGGGAACCAAATTCATATATATCTCTTCCTGAAGTTCGCCATAGAGATATGCACATTTGATGTCCAGTTGTCTGGTACACCAACCGAAAATTACTGAAATAGCTATTAATAGGCGTATTATACAAAAATTTGCAACAGGTGAATAAGTTTCATTGTAATCAATACCCTTTTGTTGGCTAAAACCTCGAGCTACTAACCTCGCTTTATATTTGGTTACTTTACCTTCACAATCTCTTTTTAATTTAAATACCCATTTGCTGCCGATGCATCTCCGCCCTGGTGGCAAATGGTCTATACTTTCCCAGGTTTTTCGTTGGACTAAGCTGGTCATCCCATCGTCTATGGCACGCTTCCACTCGTTTGCCTGTGGCGAGGACATTGCTTCCTCTAAGCTGCTCGGTTCGATGATCTCCATGAAGTTGAGCTCCATGTTCTGACTTCCTTCTCCTTCCGATGATTCAACCTCCAACTTCCTGTTCTCTGGCTTCCCTTTTCTGCCGTATGGGTTTCGAATTTTCTTCTTCGGCCTTCCGGGTTTCTTTGTCGGCTTGGGAATTTCCTCCCCCACTGTCTCGTTAGTGGTTTCAGCGTCTTCTATTGATGTGGAGTCATCATACTCTTTTGTTTCTTTGACTCCTGGTACAATTTCTCGGTGTTCTTCTTCTTCGTCTGACCAGACGTTGGTACACGGATAATTGTACCTTGGGCTTCGATTCACTAACCACTCGTATCCCATCTTGTCCTCTGAGAAACGTACATGTTTCGTTATGATTACGTCCTCTCTTTCAGGACACCATAAGCGGTAGCCTCTTGTTTGGTTACTGTAGCCTACTAATATGCATGGGATGGCCCTGTCATCGAGTTTCCTTTGTCCTTGTTTCACCAAGTGTGCATAGGCTAGTGACCCATATGTTTTTAAATGACGCACACTGGGTACTTTTCCTGTCAATACAGTAAGTGGAACTTCATTATTTATGGACGTATGACATACACGATTCTTCACGTATGCGGCTGTGGCAACTGCTTCGGCCCAAAATCTATTAGGCAGTTGAGCCGATTTGAGCATTGAGCGCACTAGGTCTAGTAGCGTCCTGTTCACACGTTCCGCTATCCCATTCATTTGCGGGGTTTCGACGTTGGACTTTTCATGTTTGATACCTTTCTCTTCAAAGTATGTTCGCAAATCTTTATTGCAGTATTCGGTACCATTGTCTGATCGGAATCGTTTGATTTTCTTTCCTGTTTGCAATTCCATTTTAGCTATGTATTTTTTAATGTGATCTTTCACTTCGTCCTTGGACTTGATGAATGCGACAGTGGTATGCCTCGAGTAATCATCTGTGAATGTGATGAAATATTGCTTGTCGCTTAGCGACCTCGATGGCATGGGTCCGCAGACATCAGAGTGTATCAGCTCGCAGGTTTCTTTGGACTGTCGATCCTTTATTTTACGACAAGGAGCTTTTGTAGACTTGCCTGCACAGCAATCACCGCATGTGGTTTCTTCTAACCTAGTATTTTCTAATCCGCGTACACGGTTGAGTTCTGCTGTCCTTTCAATTGTGCTTCTGCCTATATGACATAATCTGTGATGCCACAAGATGCTATCCTTTATGTTTATATTATGAGATTCTACATTCTCTTCTGTTTGTATAATAGTCTGTGCTCTAACTATGTACAGATCATTTATCCTATCAGCGATACACATGAGTTCGCCATTCTTTGTATTACGGATTTCTGCTTTACCGTTTCGTATGATTATCTCTTTTGATCTACGCTCTATTTGTGAAGCAGACAAGAGATTTTTCCTTATGTGTGGTACATAATATACATTGTGTAAAGTCACGTATCGTTCTTGTTTGCCAATGAACGTTTTGATTTCTATATCGCCAATACCTTTAGCTTCAAGTTTGGCGCTTGATTGTCCATGAGATTCAGCTGCAGTGTTGATTGGTTCTAGTTTTACTTCTTTAAATGTTTTAAACCAACCTCTTTTCTTACAGACGTGGTGCGTACACCCACTATCTAGCAGCCATGAATCTCCCATATCCATATTATTAAGCGAGACGAGAAATCCTTCATCGTTCTCTTTTCTTCCATGGTTGAACCTTGGGTTATAGTTTTGATTTCTTGTTCGATTCTTTGACCAACAGTTCTTCACATCGTGTCCCTGCTTTTTGCAGTGAGAACAAAATGTGGGTTTTACCTTATTTGAGGTCATCGTATTTGAGCGTGTGTACTGTGGCTTTCTTCCAACTTGGAGTGCTTCTTTCTGTCTCTCGCTTTCCTCTGGACACCTAGATTTACGTCTGTCATATTCTGACAAGAGTGCTTTACAAATTTCTGCTGTCGTAAAGCTATTATCTGGAAGATTTGCTAGTGACGTATTTAAATTTTCATAAGAGTCTGGTAATCCAGCTAGTAAAATGTATGCCAAATCTTCATCTCTTACTTCTGCGCCTGCTTCTCTAAGATTATTCGCTATGACTTTAATGTTAGATATGTAGGAAGACATGGACTCTCCTTCTTTCATTTTACTGTGATATAATTGTTTTTTCAATATCATTATTCTTACCCTGGACTTAGGTTGGTGGACTTGTTCCAATGCCCTCCATGCTTCCGCAGCAGTTGCGCAGTCTTCTATATGTATCTGTTGATTTGGTTCCACGTGGAGTCCTATTGCAGCGATGGCTTTGTCATCATTTATTCTTAATATTCTTAATTCTTCTGGGGTTCCTTGATCCACTTTGATTACACCATTCACATAATCCAACAAGCCTTTGCTTTTCAGGTACCACTTCATTTCTATTTTCCATGTTCTATAATTATTGTCCGACAGTTTGTCAATACGGATGTCTGAACGTGAACTATTTTCCATTTTTATCACTGATTAACAACTTATTCGTCGGCTTTATGTATGAAGCCACGTGGCGTATTTTTAGGTTATGTATGGGTTAGCGCAATGTAACACGTCTGGGCCCATAACCATTGAAATGGATGGTTATTAAAATTCTCCCTTGCTTTTCCCAAAACATAACCCGATTTATTATAAACGCGGAAATCGCGTAAAGAACAATATTAAATACATAAAAGTAAGAACGGAAAAACACGCGCTCTCGCACATGGCGCACGCAACGGACTCACTCAACACACACCGCGCATACCTGCTCGCGCAGCCCAATCGTATAGGGCAACAAAAGAAGAACACGCTGATGTTCGAATTCTCTTGTTAAGAGGAGCAAACTTCACTTCAAAATATTACTTTAATTTATATTCATTTCATATTAATATTAAATTTATATAAAAATTGCATTTAAATATAAATATTAATTTAATTTATATTAATTTTCTATTAATATTAAATCTATATAAAAATTTCTTTTTATTATAAATATTACTTTAATTTATATTCATTTCATATGAATATTAAATTTATATAAAAATTACATTTAAATATAAATATTAAATTAATTTATATTCATTTGATATTAATATTAAATCTACATAAAAATTTCATATAAATATAAATATTACTTTAATTTATATTAATTTTATATTAAAATTAAATCTATATAAAAATTTCATTTAAATGTAAATATTACTTTAATTTATATTAATTTTATATTTAAATTAAATCTGTATAAAAATATCATTTAAATATAAATATTACTTTAATTTATATTAATTTTATACTAATGTTAAATTTATATAAAAATTGCATTCAAATATAAATATTACTTTAATTTATATTAATCTTCTATTAAAATTAAATTTATATAAATATTTCATTTAAATATAAATATTACTTTAATTTATATTCATTTCATATTAATATTAAATTTATATAAAAATTGCATTTAAATATAAATATTAATATAATTTATATTAATTTTCTATTAATATTAAATCTATATAAAAAATTTTATTTAAATATAAATATTACTTTAATTTATATTCATTTCATGTTAATAGTAAATTTATATAAAAATTGCATTTAAATATAAATATTAATTTAATTTATATTAATTTTCTATTAATATTAAATCTATATAAAAATTTCTTTTTATTATAAATATTACTTTAATTTATATTCATCTCATATGAATCTTAAATTTATATAAAAATTACATTTAAATATAAATATTAAATTAATTTATATTCATTTGATATTAATATTAAATCTACGTAAAAATTTCATATAAATATAAATATTACTTTAATTTATATTAATTTTATATTTAAATTAAATCTGTATAAAAATATCATTTAAATATAAATATTACTTTAATTTATATTAATTTTCTATTAAAATTAAATCTATATAAAAATTTCATTTAAATATAAATATTACTTTAATTTATATTAATTTTATACTAGTATTAAATTTACATAAAAATTGCATTCAAATATCAATATTACTTTAATTTATATAAATTTTATATTAAAATTAAATCTATATAAAAATTTCATTTAAATATAAATATTAATTTAATTTATATTAATTTCATATTAAATTAAATCTATATAAAAATTTCATTTGATTATAAATATTACTTTAATTTATATTCATTTCATGTCAATAATAAATTTATATAAAAATTTCATTTAATTATAAATTGTAGGAAATGATGGTTTGAGAAATACCTTTATGGCGAGAGAAGTCCTGACGTCATTGACGACACGTCGTCCTCATATAAAGTAATAACAGTGCAGTTCACTTGAATAGACATTGACGTATTGAGGTATTATATTACATATTGTGATAATTCAAATAAATATTCCTATAAAATATTACTTTAATTTATATTAATTTTATATTAAAATTATATCTATATAAAAATTTCATTTAATTATAAATATTACTTTAATTTATATTAATTTTATATTAAAATTAAATCTATATAAAAATTTCATTTAAATATAAATATTACTTTAATTTATATTAATCTTATATTAAAATTAAATCTATATAAAAATTTCATTTAAGTATAAATATTATTTTAATTTATATTAATTTTCTATTAATATTAAATTTATATAAAAATTTCTTTTTATTATAAATATTACATTAAATTATATTCATTTCATATTAATATTAAATTTATATAAAAATTTCATATAAATATAAATATTACTTTAATTTATATTAATTTTCTATTAAAATTAAATCTATATAAAAATTTCGTTTAAATATAAATATTACTTTAATTTATATTCATTTCATATTAATATTAAATTTATATAAAAATTGCATTTAAATATAAATATTATTTTAATTTATATTAATTTTCTATTAATATTAAATTTATATAAAAATTTCTTTTTATTATAAATATTACTTTAATTTATATTCAATTCATATTAATATTAAATGTATATAAAAATTGCATTTTAATATAAATATTACTTTAATTCATATTAATTTTATATGAAAATTAAATCCATATAAAAATTCCATTTAAATATAAATATTACTTTAATTTATATTAATTTTATACTAATATTAAAATTTATATAAAAATTTCATTTTAATATAAATATTACTTTAATTTATGTTAATTTTGTTAGGATTATATAGGCGTGAATCACTTAACTATTTTATAGGATAGATTATATGCTTTAATAAAGACGTACATCTAGGTACATGCTCTCGCGTGTAGAGTACAGAATAGACTGACTGCGAGAAAAAAGAACGCAGACCCAGTAAACCGTTAGAAGAACATAGGAAGATCGACAGTTGAGTTGTTCATTCTCACACCAGATGGTACGAGTCGAGTATTAATTCTCAACACTCCCCCTTAATACCGACGTATAGGTGAACTTAATTCCTCCTTTTTAGACATCTTGAATAATTCCTAATTTATTCACACAGAAATTATGCTTTTGTCGCGGAAGCGCTTTGGTGAGTACATCAGCCGCCATCTCATCTGTTGGCAAATATTCCAATCTGATATCTTCTTCTTTAAGAGCGCCTCTAATAAAATGATACCGCATATCAATATGCTTCGTGCGGTGGTGAAAAACAGGATTCCGTGTAAGTAGCCCTGCCCCTTGATTATCGTTGAAAAGAACTGTTTTGGATATATCGTGAAAGCCTAATTCACGGAGAAAAGCTCTTAAATGGATGGCTTCCTTGACAGCTTCTGTTATTGCCATGTATTCTGCCTCCGTCGATGATAGAGCAACGGTGCGTTGTTTCCGTGATTCCCAACTCACGGTACCGCCACCCAACATGAACGAGAAACCAGTATACGATCTCCGGTCTATGCTACAGCTTCCCCAATCAGCATCTACGTAGCATAACAAATTTTTATCCGTCTTTCTGTAAACAATAGAATAATTAGAAGTCCCGCTGAGATATCTAAGCACACGCTTAGCAGCTCTCCAATGTGTACTGTCATGACAGTCGTTGAATTGACTCAGCACACTCATTGAATGAGCAATATCGGGTCTGGTGGATGTGGCCAAATACATAAGAGCCCCGACCAATTCTCTGTAAGGCTTCTTCTCTCCATCGTCTTCATGTTGTTCATTTTTGGTAAGACGGCTTCCTACATCCAGCGGCGTAGAGACAGGATTGCAATCATTCATTCCAAATTTGTGTAATATGTCTTGAATATACCCCTTTTGTGAAATTGACACTTTGTCCTCTGTCTGGTCTATTTCAATTCCCAAACAGTATTTTGCGGGTCCAAGATCCTTTATCTTAAAGTTTTTCTGAAGACCTTGAATTATATCTTGTATCCAGTCCTGATTATCCGATGCGATTATAATGTCATCTACATATACTAGTAATAACATAATGGCTTTTCCACGTCGAGAAAAATATATACATGGATCAGCATTTGTTGCCTTTAAACCCAAATCAAGGAGTTTTTTATTAAGTGTTACATTCCATCGGCGTCCTGCTTGGCGTAAACCATACAGGGCTTTACGGAGACGACACACTTCGCCCCCATGATGCATTTCCTTGAGCATTCTTTGGGCTTGTTTGACCGTCATACTGTTCTTATCCTCACGACTGACGATCATTTTTAGCATTTCCTCTAGATAATCAGGCTTTTCCATGAATACCTCCTCTTCCAAGTGTCCATTCAAGTATGCGGTTTCAACATCCACTTGATGTAGTTTCAGGTTATGTCTGGCTGCCAAACTTAAAATCATGCGTAAAGAACTCATTCGCGCTACTGGTGAAAATGTTTCCTTGAAATCAATTCCAGGGCGTTGTGAGAAACCCCTAGCAACTACTCGCGCCTTTCGTCGCACTATAGATCCATCAGGAGCGCGCTTATTTGTTAAAACTGTACGACAGGTTACAATATTTTTACTCACGGGTCTGGGAACGATGTCCCATGTGCCATTATCCACAAGGCTTTTAACTTCGGAATAAATCGCTTCCTTCCATTCATGGGCATTTTGACTCGCCATCGCCTCGTGTATGGTGACCTCGGAGAAGCAGACGGTATCTTCACCAGAAATCGCATCAGAAAATGCATCATCGTCGCTCTCCGTTGTTGTACCACCATTTTCACCATATTCGTCATTCACAGTTTCCTCCAAGCGTTCCTCACTGGCAGTCTCCTCAGTCTGTTGGTTAACCTGACTGTGGACTGGTATGGATTGATATATTTTCTTTGGTCTCCCTCTATTTCCTGTATATACCTTACGAGGTCTACCGCGTGTTCGTTTCATTTCAATAGTCGTATGCGGTTCCTCAGGTATTCCCTCATTTGGCTCGACTTCTGAAAAAACAATACCAGTACCACAATTTGGATTAATTTGCATTTCGACACTTGACTCTGGCTTGTGTCGATCATCTATTTCAGGGGGTAAAATTATATCTTGAGAATCCCCCTCATTGCTATATTTATCGAGGAAACGGACATCCCTAGCAATGGTAACTCTCCTGTCCTGTGGTATCCATACTCTGTAGCCTTTCGTTTCATCGGAATAGCCCACCAGCATACCTTCCTTTCCTCTTGGTGCAAATTTGTCTTTATTTGACGACTTATCCAAAATATAAGCCTTAATGCCGAAAGAATGTAGATACTTTAGCTTAACATTCCTACCAGTCCATAACTCGTACGGTATGTTTCCATTTAATGATTTCGTCGGGCATCGGTTTCTAATGTGATTTGCCATGGCAATGGCTTCTGCCCAAAAAGATGATGGTGCTTTTGATTCCATAATCATGCACCTAGCCATCTCAACTAACGTCCGATTTTTCCTCTCCGCGATGCCATTCTGTTGCGGAGTATAGGGTACTGTCAGTCTCCTTTTAATGCCCTCCATACGCAGGAAAATATCAAACTCATGATTGCAAAATTCTCCCCCATTGTCTGACTGGAGGTTTTTGATACGTTTCCCAGTTTGCTTCTCGGCCATATTTTTATATTCTTTAAATGCTTGTAGGGCATCCTTCTTATTTTTCAGGAATCTCACTTCACACCACCTAGTGAATTCATCGGTAAAGGTAATGAAGTATTTTGCCTTACCTTGGGATTCCGTACGCATAGGCCCACATATATCCATGTGCACAATCTCCAAAACCTGAACAGCTGATTCTTCCCGTTCACAAAATGGTAAAGCGGTTAGCTTTCCTCGGAGACAAGTTTCACATTTGTTTGGAATCGGCTTTGTTTTCAGCTCTGTTATGGCACCTCTTCTACTTAACTCAATGACATCTGTGTAATTTAAGTGGCCTAGTCTTCTGTGCCACAGCTCTAAGGCTGTACACTGGTCATGAACGACACTGTTAACGTATTCTGGTTCTTGTCGAACGTAAAAGAGATCACCCTGACGATCTGCGACAAGTCTTATTTTTCCTTCCTGGTCCTTGATCAGAGCAATATTTTTCTTAAACACAACCTCATGACCCCTGTCAGTTATTTTTGCCACTGACATCAAGTTTGTATGTAATTCTGGTACATGCAGTACATCCGTTAGCTTTGTTGGACGTTTATCATTTGACACCGATGCTGTAAACTCAACTGCGCCAGCCTGGAAAACACTTACAGGAGTACCGTTTGCTAAATTTACATTTTTTGGTTCTGTACGGTTTATGTGTGTGAACTTTGTCCTCTCCTTGCATAAGTGTGTGGTGCACCCGCTGTCAAGACACCATTTACTGCTTGACACTTTATCGCTTGCTTGTACCGCAAGGAAATTTTCAGGAAGTACACTCGCAAAGTAAGTATTTGCCTGACTATCTGAATGTTTTTTATCATTACCTCTATGCCAACATTGAGAACTTTTGTGCCCTAATTTATTACAAATATGACATCGCACTTGGAACCTCTCATTTGAAGACTGTTTCCCTTCGTTCTTCGGTTCAGTCCACTTCTTTATGAAAGGTTTCTTCTTTTGCTTTACCATGAAAGCCCCTGTGGTATTCTCTGAGATACCTTTTTGTGATCTAGCCTCGTATTCCTCTAATATTTTTATTTTTAATTGATCTGGATCAGGCAGCTCATCTCTACTCTCTATAGCACATCGGAAGTTCTCAAACGTACTAGGTAAACTATATAACAATAAGGTGGCAAGCATATCTTTGTGTATAGTTATATCCATGGATTTCAGTTTATCCACTGCATCAAAAAATTTTATAATATGGTCTCGTACATTACCAGTTTCACTTAACTTTTGCAGTGTGAGTTGCTTCAGCAGTGTGGTCTTCCGAGCCGGTCCCTTTGATGCGTAAACTGTCTCTAATTTTTCCCATAAATCATGTGACGTCTCACATCCACGTGCATTGTGAAGTTCCAATGGGCTTATCGATAAAATCAAATCAGATTTAGCTTTTTGATCTGCCAGGGTCCACGCTATCTGGTCCACTGGGTTTTCTGGCTTAGTCACAGTTCCATTTACATATGTCCACCCATCGTTTTTTATTAGGAGCGCCTCAAAGTGCATGCGCCACGTGTCGTAATTATCTTTCGAGAATAATTCAATTCTTGTCGAGTTAACTAGTCCCGCCATTTTTTCTTTGTACGCGCCACGTGGCGATCTAACCTCAAAATCACTCGCACAGCTCCCGTAACGATTTCGATTAAACGATTTTAATTATTTAATCTATCCGACACGTTACCTGGGCCCATAACCTGTTAGGATTATATAGGCGTGAATCACTTAACTATTTTATAGGATAGATTATATGCTTTAATAAAGACGTACATCTAGGTACATGCTCTCGCGTGTAGAGTACAGAATAGACTGACTGCGAGAAAAAAGAACGCAGACCCAGTAAACCGTTAGAAGAACATAGGAAGATCGACAGTTGAGTTGTTCATTCTCACACCAGATGGTACGAGTCGAGTATTAATTCTCAACAAATTTTATACTAATATTAAATTTATATAACAATTTCATTTAGTTATAAATATTACTTTAATTTATATTCATTTGAAATTAATATTAAATTTGTATAAAAATTTCATATAAATATAAATATTACATTAATTTATATTAATTTTCTATTAAAATTAAATTTATATAAAAATTGCATTTAAATATAAATATTACTTTAATTTATATTAATTTTCTATTAAAATTAAATTTATATAAATATTTCATTTAAATATAAATATTACTTTAATTTATATTCATTTCATATTAATATTAAATTTATATAAAAATTTTATTTACATATAAATATTACTTTAATTTATATTCATTTCATGTTAATTATAAATTGTCACGTCGCTCGCGAGCGGAGGCTAGGAAACCTCCGATCGAGCGACTTTCGGGCTTTTACAGGCCCTTAGGCCGGGCCGCGGGCCGCCGTATGCCCGTGGTCCGCCCGAGACAAAGGACGTCCGAAGGCTCGAAATTTCCGCGAGATTGTTCGGGCGCCAGACACCGTGAAAAGTGTCACGCGAAACACGACACGAATTTCGTACTCGGAGATCGAACCTTCGAAGCACGCGGATCGTAACGAGGACGCGATGGGGTCCGGTGGTTCGAACACGGAAGGACGAGGACAGCCCTTACGGCAGGACGGATCTCACGGGGAATGAACGACAACGTAATTGGCCTCGAGTGGGTGTTTTATTCCTTCGTCAAATAGTACAATTGAGCGGTCACGTGACCGCAACCCGAGAGCCCGCGCTCTTCATACAAAATTGCGGACGGTTGGTCGGTCGCAGCGCGGTTGTCGTTGGTTAAGATCGCGCGAAAGGGTACGGATGATCGGTACCGACGATACGATTTCCCGACGGACGGGATCGCGCGAAGCGCGGGTGGACGGCGCGATACGAGACTGTCGCGATAGCGCGCGTACGCAAAGCACACGACGGACGATACGAACTGCGACGGAGTTGAAACGCGTTCGCTACGCAATACGACACAGGATTCGAGATGCTTGCGAGGCGTCGGACGAAATATTCGCGAGACGCGATTCCTCCGAGGAAACTTCCGAGCGCGAGATTTTAAGGGGGACTCTCTACGCGAAAGACCGCTCAAAGGACCGTCGCTACGGCCCGAGCCGACGGCACGAGACGTTTGGCGTCTCGGCCTGCGCGAAATATCGAGGACGAAACGACAAATGGTCGTCCTCGCGCGATAATCGAGCCAACACGCTAACCGAATATTCGAGAGGATCACTGTGCGACTCACCGTTCTTTCACCGCCGCTAGTCCCTTCCTGTGGGCCTCTTTCCGCCACACGATAATTCGGGCTTCGCTCTCGCTATTCTTCGGGGGCGAACGAGAAGTCCGCCGGGGCACCACTTCGGACACGAGACGGCCGCGAGACCGGCGTGCGCTATTAGGATGTTGAGGCGCAACAACATCGCGTTCGCAATGTCGCAACAAATTCTTATCGTCTCGCGAGAGGCTAACGCAACAGTGATCATCGATTTCCGGGCGCGTGCCGCATCGATTCTCGTTCCCCCCACCCGACCTCCTTGCCGAATTTCCTAGGGCGCCCTTTCGCGCGCGACGTTCGCGTAGCAGGGGCGTCTCGACGGGGTCCTTGGCTCCTGGACCCCTTCGCGAAACCGTCTCACTTTACGGGAGACGTGGGAGGAGGCTCGTGCCTCGTACTGGCTTCTCGGTGGCACCATCCTCGCTGGAACCCTATTTATGGCGGGATGAGGCGGCGTCGGGACCGCGAAATGGTACGGTGGTCGGTATGGGTTCCTGTCCCTTCGGCGCCTCCAAGTCGATTGACCGGGTGCCCTCGATAACCGTAGTGGCCCGTAGTCGGGCTTCGAAATGCCATTGGGTTTTCGTCTGACGTCCTTCTGTACCGGAATCGTCTCCTAGGAAAATGTCGAAGGTCGGGGCTCCTGTGCCTGGTTCGTTATTCGGCCCTGAAACTTGCCGTTCTCGGCGCGCACGCTAGGTGTCAATGCGCGCTCTAAATTATGGAAATTCCTCGCGGAACGCTCTCGAATCCTGTGTTTCCCGGTCTCGCGTCTCGTTATTGCACGGTCCGGTCCTTCGCACTATTAAAAATGTGCTCGCGATTAACGGCGAAGTGACGTCGCTGATTTGCAACGTCACAACTCCCCCCCCTTTAAAAAGGACCGGACCGATACGGATTCGTCGACACAGTGATCCGTTGGCTCGACGTGGGAGAGCGTTCCCTTCGGAAGTTTTCCTTTACAATACGAGGAACCGTCACCAGGAGAATTACCCACGAACAATGAGCCAGCATTCCACGCATAGGTTCCACCTCGAGATCCGCGAGTGGATCTTCGCTCGCACGCACGCACGCTGCCGGTTTCGGTTCCCGTCCGACATTCAAAAATGCAGGTGCACCGCAGTGTGGTAGGCCGTGTTGTACGCGAAACGAAATTGGGGAAGATTCGCATCCCATTCGCGATGGTCTCGATCGAGGTAGGCTACGATCATTGTTTTTAATACACGATTGACACGTTCCACGGGGTTCGCTTGTGGGTGGTACGGCGGCGTTGTTCTAATCGCGATACCATAATCTTTCGCGAGCTCGTGAATCGCTTTGTTAACAAACTCGGTACCGTTGTCGGTGATTAATGTTTCGGGTGTTCCCCATCGCGAGAACACGAGATCTTCGAGTGCCTCTGAAATTCTCGCCCCTGTGGCCTTTCGGAGGGGACAACATTCTATCCATTTCGTAAAGATGTCTTGAATTACTAGCAGGTACGAAAAACCTGCACGACTACGGGGAAGCGGGCCCATAATATCGGTCGCAACTACGGTCCAGGGTGCTCCGATGCGACGCTGTCTCATTAACCCAGGTGGAAGGGTTTGCTCCACCTTTGTCACTTGACAGGTGGGGCAGCGTCGGACGTATTCAACTACGCTTCGAAACATCCCTGGCCAATAATATCGAGTAGCAATTCGATGATACGTTTTTTCCACTCCCATGTGACCCGCTTGCCTTTCGTCGTGAGCCTCTTTTAAAATTTCTATTCTCGCGTCAGACGCGACGACGAGTTTCCACTCGTCCAAGTCTGCCCCGAGAATTTCGGCAATCAATGGATCGGATCTACGACGAAAAAGTTGCCCCTCGCGAATTGACCAGTTCGGGAATTTACTCGGATTCTCTTTTACCTCGCGAAATTTTTTTCTCATACCATCCGAGCGTTGTCACGGCCGCTGATGTTAACGCGAATTCCCCTTCCCCCGGGTCGGCTCCCTCGTACATACGCGAGAGTGCGTCTGGTACGTGATTGAGTTTTCCTTGCCGATATTTAATCTCGAAATCGTATTCTAACAATTGCAAGGCCCAGCGCGCAAGTCGTCCCGAAGGATTTTTCAATTGACGTAACCACCGTAAACTACTGTGGTCCGTCACGATCGTGAATTTATAACCTTCGAGATACGGTCTGTATTTCTGTACGGCCCACACGATAGCGAGGCATTCTAGTTCGGTCGCGGAATATTTTCTTTCTGCCGCGCTCAATGATCTACTCGCGAACGCGATTACTCTTTCCGTTCCCTCGATTTCTTGAGCCAAAACCGCTCCAAGCCCTACCGTACTCGCGTCTGTCTGCAGGACGAACGGTATCTCAAAGTGGGGGCACGCGAGGGTAGGGGCAGTCGCGATTAACGCTCGTAATTTCTCGAAGGCGGATTGTTGTCCAGCCTCCCATTCCCACGTCGCGTTTTTTCGCAATAATTTATTTAATGCATCTGCTACCGTCGCGAAATTCGGAATGAACCTGCGATACCACGAGGCCATCCCGAGAAATCGCTGCAGTTGTTTAATATTTTTCGGAGCCGGATACGCTACGACGGGCGCGACTTTCTCTGCATCGACCTTTAACCCCTCCGCGCTTACCACAAACCCGAGATACCGCACTTCCTCTTTGCAGAATTCGCATTTTTCCGGGTTCACGATTAATCCTGCCGTTTTTATTTTATCTAAAACCCGGCGGAGCCATTCGAGATGACTTTCGAATGTTGTAGTCGCGATAATAATGTCATCTAAATACGCGAAAGCGTGAGGCTCCATTTCCGGTCCGATTAATTTATCTAAAAGCCGTTGAAATGTGGCTGGGGCTCCCGTGAGCCCGTACTGCATTCGTTTAAATTGAAATAACCCTTTCCCCGGAACGGTAAACGCGGTGATTTCTTTGCTTGATTCGTCAAGCGGGATTTGGAAGTACGCTTGGCTCAAATCGAGGGTGGAAATGTATTTTGCGGCTCGTAATTTATCTAGAATGCTCGACATAATCGGTAGCGGGTACGCGTCTTTCTTGGATACCTCGTTGACTTTACGAAAATCGAGGCAAAAACGATATTTGCCATTTGGTTTCTTCACCATGACGATCGGACTGGACCACTCACTTTGCGACGGCTCGATAACGCCTTGTTCCAGAAGCGAATCTACTTCTTTATAGATCGCCTCCTGAACTTTCGGCGAAACCGTGTAATATCGTTGTTTAATCGGTCTATTATTGCCAACATCGATTCGGTGAGTGGTTAGAGTCGTCACGCCTGGTATTTCCGCGAAACCGCTAAGCTCGGTTTCCAAGAATACGCGTAATCGCTCCTTTTCTGACGCGGTAAGAATCTGCAGGCCGCAACAGAGAGGACCGCTCTCTTTGTTACCGAAAGGAAATTCAACGTGCGGTCGTGACGCGAAATACCATATCGCTCGGTGGTATTCGACAACGATACCGAATTGCGCGATTGCCTCGATTCCCAATAAAACCGGATTCACTAAATTGTCGAGAATATACGCGAAAATCTCGCACGTTACGCCTTTTATCGTTAATTGAAAACGAACTTGCTCTACTGCGCGATCGATTGCCCCGGTCGCTAGAAGAAAATAGCACAGTTCTGTCGCTTTTGTAATTTTCGCGACGTTTCGCACGGATTCTAATGTTTCGCGACTCACGAACGAGAGAGAGGAACCAGAATCTACTAGCGCGTGAACGAGTTGATCCCCGGTGTACGCGCTCACGATAAGGAGCGACGGTTTCGTTACGAGAGCGAGTTCGAAATCTGTTTCCGCAACGCGGGCCGATATTAATTCGTACGAGGCCGTTCTGGCCCATTCGAGCGGCTTCGTATCGCGTTTCCCGCTTCTGGTGTACAGCGGTGACAATTTCTTGTCGTTACACCTTGCTCTCCACAGCGGTAGCAGTGGAGGCTTGGTTTTTCGCGACAATTTCTTGACCGGTGTCCCTCGCGCTGACAGTTCCAGCACGTGTTGTTCGCGGCCGGCTGTTCGTTCGGCCGCGTGACAGCTCGGCTTTCCCCGGCAGCGGTCGGACGGTCTCGGCTCGGAGCCTCGCGCGAGCGGCTGTTCGGTTGCGTGACGCGACGCTCGATGGCGAGGGGTTCTCGCGGGCGGGAGGGTGGGCTACGATACCCCGCTTCCGCGCGCCCGTCCCCTCTACCGTCGGTTACCGCGTTCACGGACTCGTATCGATACGATCTCTCGCGGCTCAAATTCTTCGTCTTTTTGTACAGGTTCGGGTTGTAGGCGAACTCTTTATTAGCCAAATACGGCGACTGATAATAATCCGCGCTCCTCGGCGTCGTATACCGTTCCCCCTCGCGTAATTGGTCCTCGAGCTCTCTCACCGTCGTGACGAGCGCGCGTGATATTACGGCGCGTAATTCATCTCTCGCGCCCCAATAGATCCGGTCTATTTTCTTTTGCTCGGACCACGAGGTTTTCGAGCGCGCGAGCATCGCTTTCATGTTCGCGAGATAATCTCGCACCGGTTCGTCCGGACCCTGTTTTCGCACGCGCAAATCATGCTCCAAAAGTTCTTGATAATCTGGATCGCGAAAATTCTTATGCCATTCGCGTACAAATTCTGCCCAGGTCGACATCGGGGGACAGTTCTCAAACCACCTCGCCGCCAGACCGGTGAAGCAAATCGGCAAACAGCGCACGAGATCAGCGTCTTTCAAATTGCAGACGCTGCGCATATTCGAAAGTCGAGTGAAGAACGCTTCCGCGTCTTCCTCCGGCTTTCCTCCGAAGGTCAGATGCCATTTCCTCATTACTTCGTACGCTGAAGCCGGTGTTCGTCGATCCGGCGGGGAGGGGCTGGCCGTTTTTGGAGTCGCCACTGGCCGTTTTATAATCGGAGTTCTCGGGCGTTCGGGAACTTGGAGGGTGATCCCGCTGGTACCGGGGAGGGAGTCGTCCGGATCGAATTTTATATTCGACCGGGCGTCCTCCTCCCCGTCCGTTTCGTATGGGCTATAATACGGCCCGTCTTCATCATTCGGCCACGTTGTTCGATACATTTTTCCGACACCCGTTACCTGTTCGAATTTGTTTACGAGCGCGAGACCCGGAGCGAACCGTACTCGAGCGAGAGTCACCTAGGCGCGCGTTGTTTACTAGTTGCGTCCGGACGCGGGGCCGTCCCCCCTCGTGCTCACGGCCGTAACGTTACCAAAACGGAGCCCGTGGCAGTCAACCGTCGCGATATTAGGCCGTATTATCCCGATTTATTTTCGGAGTTTCGCACGGCCGCAACACGGTACCGTACCACACAACGCTGACTTTGTGCCACAAATCAATAAGCAAATCGGTCGGAGCGACCTTGCTCTCCTTTGTCTCGAACTCGCGCGAGATATGACAAAAAAAAAACAAAAAAAAATTTTCAAACTACGCGACAAACACGCAGGAATTCGAGTTCGTGCGGGACAAAGGGAAACGGTTTCGATTTTCGAAACCGCCGTTACGTTCACGACACCTGAAGACGTACACTCTTTACCAATTTTACAAAATTCCACAAAATTTACAATGCAATAAATTAGGACGAACACAAGAATATTTCATAAGTTATGCAACCTCAAGAACAAGGCGTAGCTGGCTCGCTATTTTATTTCTTTCCCTACGGGGAACGCACGGAGAAAATCGCTAAACGCAACGAACGTGGTTGAGCGGGTTTCTCCTGGCGTCATCCGTCGCGAATATCTCGTCGACTCTCGAATCCGTGTCTCGTTCTATCGCCGATTTTTACGCGCTCGCGAATTTTTCCGTCTTTCTCGTATCGCGCGTAACCCTGTGAGAGTCCTCAGCCCTTCACGTGCCTCTCTCCGTTCTCGGACAATAATCCCTTCGAGAGAGAGGTCCCTGTTCGGGCGCCAATTTGTCACGTCGCTCGCGAGCGGAGGCTAGAAAACCTCCGATCGAGCGACTTTCGGGCTTTTACAGGCCTTTAGGCCGGGCCGCGGGCCGCCGTGTGCCCGTGGTCCGCCCGAGACAAAGGACGTCCGAAGGTTCGAAATTTCCGCGAGATTGTTCGGGCGCCAGACACCGTGAAAAGTGTCGCGCGAAACACGACACGAATTTCGTACTCGGAGATCGAACCTTCGAAGCACGCGGATCGTAACGAGGACGCGATGGGGTCCGGTGGTTCGAACACGGAAGGACGAGGACAGCCCTTACGGCAGGACGGGTCTCACGGGGAATGAACGACAACGTAATTGGCCTCGAGTGGGTGTTTTATTCCTTCGTCAAATAGTACAATTGAGCGGTCACGTGACCGCAACCCGAGAGCCCGCGCTCTTCATACAGAATTGCGGACGGTAGGTCGGTCGCAGCGCGGTTGTAGTAGGTTAAGATCGCGCGAAAGGGTACGGATGATCGGTACCGACGATACGATTTCCCGACGGACGGGATCGCGCGAAGCGCGGGTGGACGGCGCGATACGAGACTGTCGCGATAGCGCGCGTACGCAAAGCACACGACGGACGATACGAACGGCGACGGAGTTGAAACGCGTTCGCTACGCAATACGACACAGGATTCGAGATTGTGACGAGACGTCGGACGAAATATTCGCGAGACGCGATTCCTCCGAGGAAACTTCCGAGCACGAGATTCTAAGGGGGAACTCTCTGCGCGAAATACCGCTCAAAGGACCGTCGCTACGGCCCGAGCCGACGGCACGAGACGCTCGGCGTCTCGGCCTCCGCGAAAGTTCGAGGACGAGCCGACAAACGTTCGTCCTCACGCGAAAAACGTCGAGCCAACACGCGATCGGAATAGGCGAAATGACCACTGGACGACTCACCGTCTACTCCTTTTCGCCCTCTGGCTGTTCGATAACCTCCGGCTGCTGGACCGAAGCTTTGCGGCTTGCACGGGTCACTCGAGCTCGCGAGACTGGGTTTTTCGGTCGTAAGCGCGGCGATACTTAGCGCGAATTATCGGCGGACGCTTTTCGGTACTCGTGCGAGATAGACGGCTAGCGCGACAGTGATCATCGATTTCCGGGCGCGTGCCGCATCGATTCTCGTTCCCCCCACCCGACCTCCTTGCCGAATTTCCTAGGGCTCCGTTTCACGCGCGACGTTCGCGTAGCAGGGGCGTCTCGACGGGGTCCTTGGCTCCTGGACCCCTTCGCGAAACCGTCTCACTTTTCGGGAGACGTGGGAGGAGGCTCGTGCCTCGTTCTGGCTTCTCGGTGGCACCATCCTCGCTGGAACCCTATTTATGGCGGGATGAGGCGGCGTCGGGACCGCGAAATGATAGGGTGGTCGATAGGGGTTCCTGTCCCTTCGGCGCCTCCAAGTCGATTGACCGGGTGCCCTCGATAGTCCGTAGATGGCCCGTGCACGGGGCTTCGATTCATGCCATTTATTTTTCGTCGGACGTCCTCCTGCCTCGAAATCGTTTGCCTAGGAAAATGTCGAAGGTCGGGGCTCCGTTTCCGGGTCCGCTGCTCGGCCCTGAAACTTGCCGTTCTCGGCGCGCACGCTAGGTGTCAGTGCGCGCTCTAATTTATGGAAATTCCTCGCGGAACGCTCTCGAATCCTGTTTTTCCCGGTCTCGCGTCTCGTTATTGCACGGTCCGGTCCTTCGCACTATTAAAAATGTGCTCGCAATTAATGGCGAGGTGACGTTGCTGATTTGCAACGTCACAACTTTAAAAAGGACCGGACCGATACGGATTCGTCGACACAGTGGTCCGTTGGCTCGGCGTGAGAGAGCGTTCCCTTCGGAAGTTTTCCTTTACAATACGAAGAACCGTCACCAGGAGAATTGCCCACGAAAAACGAGTCAGCATTCCACGCGTACCTTGTTCCTGAAAATTCCTACAAAGACGAACATGCAAAAAAAACTAAACGAAATATCCAACGAAAGTACTGTAGTACGCCAAAACGGAAGGTGTGTCGTCCTCCTGAATCTCGGACGAGGCGCGTGCTTTTGGTGAACCTACAGGGTGTCGGGTGTCGCAAAATAAATTTTTAATTTTCACTGTTGTGTTAAAGAAGCGGCTTTTTTTTTTTATTGTGGCTCATGGTGGCCAAGTTTGCCACCGAAACAAAAATGAAATATTTTCTATTTAATGTAGAGAACTTAACAATTTGTAATCTATCTCTTGCCTCCGTAACAGGCCTTCTATCGTCGCCCCCCGCGAGGTGCCTCGTGCCTACGGAGGCGGTGTTGATTGGTGGCTGGGGGGAGGGGAAACGCATCCCCAGTCCGAGGGGGAGCCTTCTGGTCCGTTCTTTTACTCCCTGCTTTCCGGCTGCTCCCGCCATGACGGGCCGCAGGTCGGGCACGTTCTCCGGGACACGTCCGGCCTTCCGCAACGAAAGCAGTGTGGTTTGCGTCTCCGGGTGCATTGATTGCGGGTGTGCCCATTTTCCCCGCAATTCCAGCATGCATCCGGGTCTCGTATAGTGGTGTGGCCCCTCCCCTCCAGCCACTTTTCATACAGGCCCCAGCTGCTGCTTCTTTCTTGGCGCGTCTTCATCACCGGGTCCTGGTGGCCCTTCGCCGTTCCCTTTTTTTCCAGTCTTGTTTGTGGCTGGACCCTCCCCGTAGGCGTCTTTCGGGCGCCATCCTGACGCAACGCGAGCGGTTTTTTCTGTTCCCTATTTGGCGCTTCTTCCGATGCGCTCTCCCGAGAGCGGTCTGACGTTGGGGTATCCTCCTCCTCGGAAAACGCAATCAACCACCCTTCCCGTATGAGGCGTGGTGCCTGCTCCATTACCCTATCCGGCACGGGTGGTTCCTCTGCCTCTTCTTTTTCTTCGAGGGGTCCCAGGAGATCCCCCGTTATTGCGTCGGGAATTTGGGATGCGTGCGGTGCTGGCGGGTAGCGTATTAGGCGCTGTAGCGCCTCTGTATTTCGCGCCGCTTTCCCCATTTCGTATGCGAGCCTGCGGCAGCGTTCCGGGGCGTCTATGTCCGGTCTCCTGGCCGGACTCTGGTAGAAGTAATTCTCCAGCTCCCTCATCTCGCGGATGAGGGGCTCGAGCTCGTCCGCTATCGCCTCCCGAGTGCGCTCGACACTCATGTGTTTCCACAAGTCTGACATCTGGAATTTTTGAATTGTCTGGGTCGTTGTCGCTCGCTGTTTTTCCGCTACTGGGTGGAGTGTACGTCTTTAGGTCGCTCACGTGAGCCTTCCCCGCGTCTACCCCTTCGGTGGTACTCAGTTGGTACACCACCGACGACAATTTTTTCCCGACTACGAAAGGACCGCTAAATTTTGGGCATAATTTAGCTGCGATATTTTGCGCGGCCGACGAGAGAACGCGGAGGCGTCTAAGGACAAGATCTCCTTCCTTATACTGCCTGTCCTCATGACCCTGATTGTAATACCGCGCTTGCGTTTCGTACGCGCTATCTAAATTTTCCGCGACCCAATGACGTAGCGTAGCCAAATGCGACATTCTTTCCGACCACCCTTCCGTAGGTTCCACCTCGAGATCCGCGCGTGGATCTTCGCTCGCACGCAAGCACGCTGCCGGTTTCGGTTCTCGTCCGAAATTCAAAAATGCAGGTGTCGCCTGCAACGCAGTGTGGTAGGCCGTGTTGTACGCGAAACGAAATTGGGGAAGATTCGCATCCCATTCGCGATGGTCTCGATCGAGGTATGCTACGATCATTGTTTTTAATACACGATTGACGCGTTCCACGGGGTTCGCTTGTGGGTGGTACGGCGGCGTTGTTCTAATCGCGATACCATAATCTTTCGCGAGCTCGTGAATCGCTTTGTTAACAAACTCGGTACCGTTGTCAGTGATCAAAGTTTCGGGTGTTCCCCATCGCGAGAACACGAGATCTTCGAGTGCCTCTGAAATTCTCGCCCCTGTGGCCTTTCGGAGGGGACAACATTCTATCCATTTTGTAAAGATGTCCTGAATTACTAGCAGGTACGAAAAACCTGCACGACTACGGGGAAGCGGGCCCATAATATCGGTCGCGACTACTGTCCAGGGTGCTCCGATGCGACGCTGTCTCATTAACCCTGGTGGGAGGGTTTGCTCCACCTTTGTCACTTGACAGGTGGGGCAGCGTCGGACGTATTCAACTACGATTCGAAACATCCCCGGCCAATAATATCGAGTAGCAATTCGATGATACGTTTTTTCTACTCCCATGTGACCCGCTTGCCTTTCGTCGTGAGCCTCTTTTAAAATTTCTATTCTCGCTTCAGACGCGACGACGAGTTTCCACTCGTCCAAGTCTGCCCCGAGAATTTCGGCAATCAATGGATCGGATCTACGACGAAAAAGTTGCCCCTCGCGAATTGACCAGTTCGGGAATTTACTCGGATTCTCTTTTACCTCGCGAAACTTTTTCTCGTACCATCCGAGCGTTGTCACGGCCGCTGATGTTAACGCGAATTCCCCTTCCCCCGGGTCGGCTCCCTCGTACATACGCGAGAGTGCGTCTGGTACGTGATTGAGTTTTCCTTGCCGATATTTAATCTCGAAATCGTATTCTAACAATTGCAAGGCCCAGCGCGCAAGTCGTCCCGAAGGATTTTTCAATTGACGTAACCACCGTAAACTACTGTGGTCCGTCACGATCGTGAATTTATAACCTTCGAGATACGGTCTGTATTTCTGTACGGCCCACACGATAGCGAGGCATTCTAGTTCGGTCGCGGAATATTTTCTTTCTGCCGCGCTCAATGATCTACTCGCGAACGCGATTACTCTTTCCGTTCCCTCGATTTCTTGAGCCAAAACCGCTCCAAGCCCTACCGTACTCGCGTCTGTCTGCAGGACGAACGGTATCTCAAAGTGGGGGCACGCGAGGGTAGGGGCAGTCGCAATTAACGCTCGTAATTTCTCGAAGGCGGATTGTTGTCCAGCCTCCCATTCCCACGTCGCGTTTTTTCGCAATAATTTATTTAATGCATCTGCTACCGTCGCGAAATTCGGAATAAACCTGCGATACCACGAGGCCATCCCGAGAAATCGCTGCAGTTGTTTAATATTTTTCGGAGCCGGATACGCTACAACGGGCGCGACTTTCTCTGCATCGACCTTTAACCCCTCCGCGCTTACCACGAACCCGAGATACCGCACTTCCTCTTTGCAGAATTCGCATTTGTCCGGGTTCACGATTAATCCGGCCGTTTTTATTTTATCTAAAACCCGGCGGAGCCATTCGAGATGACTTTCGAATGTTGTAGTCGCGATAATAATGTCATCTAAATACGCGAAAGCGTGAGGCTCCATTTCCGGTCCGATTAATTTATCCAAAAGCCGTTGAAATGTGGCTGGGGCTCCCGTGAGCCCGTACGGCATTCGTTTAAATTGAAATAACCCTTTCCCCGGAACGGTAAACGCGGTGATTTCTTTGCTTGATTCGTCAAGCGGGATTTGGAAGTACGCTTGGCTCAAATCGAGGGTGGAAATGTATTTTGCGGCTCGTAATTTGTCTAGAATGCTCGACATAATCGGTAGCGGGTACGCGTCTTTCTTGGATACCTCGTTGACTTTACGAAAATCGAGGCAAAAACGATATTTGCCATTTGGTTTCTTTACCATGACGATCGGACTGGACCACTCACTTTGCGACGGCTCGATAACGCCTTGTTCCAGAAGCGAATCTACTTCTTTATAGATCGCCTCCTGAACTTTCGGCGAGACCGTGTAATATCGTTGTTTAATCGGTCTATTATTGCCAACATCGATTCGGTGAGTGGTTAGAGTCGTCACGCCTGGTATTTCCGCGAAACCGCTAAGCTCGGTTTCCAAGAATACGCGTAATCGCTCCTTTTCTGACGCGGTAAGAATCTGCAGGCCGCAACAGAGAGGACCGCTCTCGTTGTTACCGAAAGGAAATTCAACGTGCGGTCGTGACGCGAAATACCATATCGCTCGGTGGTATTCGACAACGATACCGAATTGCGCGATTGCCTCGATTCCCAATAAAACCGGATTTACTAAGTTGTCGAGAATGTACGCGAAAATCTCGCACGTTACGCCTTTTATCGTTAATTGAAAACGAACTTGCTCTACCGCGCGATCGATTGCCCCGGTCGCTAGAAGAAAATAGCACGGTTCTGTCGCTTTTGTAATTTTCGCGACGTTTCGCACGGATTCTAATGTTTCGCGACTCACGAACGAGAGAGAGGAACCAGAGTCTACTAGCGCGTGAACGAGTTGGTCCCCGATGTACGCGCTCACGATAAGGAGCGACGGTTTCGTTACGAGAGCGAGTTCGAGATCTGTTTCCGCAACGCGGGCCGATATTAATTCGTACGAGGCCGTTCTAAGGGTCCAGGGTTCGAGTCCCTGTTCGGGCGCCAATTTGTCACGTCGCTCGCGAGCGGAGGCTAGGAAACCTCCGATCGAGCGACTTTCGGGCTTTTACAGGCCCTTAGGCCGGGCCGCGGGCCGCGGGCCGCCGTATGCCCGTGGTCCGCCCGAGACAAAGGACGTCCGAAGGCTCGAAATTTCCGCGAGATTGTTCGGGCGCCAGACACCGTGAAAAGTGTCACGCGAAACACGACACGAATTTCGTACTCGGAGATCGAACCTTCGAAGCACGCGGATCGTAACGAGGACGCGATGGGGTCCGGTGGTTCGAACACGGAAGGACGAGGACAGCCCTTACGGCAGGACGGATCTCACGGGGAATGAACGACAACGTAATTGGCCTCGAGTGGGTGTTTTATTCCTTCGTCAAATAGTACAATTGAGCGGTCACGTGACCGCAACCCGAGAGCCCGCGCTCTTCATACAGAATTGCGGACGGTAGGTCGGTCGCAGCGCGGTTGTCGTAGGTTAAGATCGCGCGAAAGGGTACGGATGATCGGTACCGACGATACGATTTCCCGACGGACGGGATCGCGCGAAGCGCGGGTGGACGGCGCGATACGAGACTGTCGCGATAGCGCGCGTACGCAAAGCACACGACGGACGATACGAACGGCGACGGAGTTGAAACGCGTTCGCTACGCAATACGACACAGGATTCGAGATGCTTGCGAGGCGTCGGACGAAATATTCGCGAGACGCGATTCCTCCGAGGAAACTTCCGAGCGCGAGATTTTAAGGGGGACTCTCTACGCGAAAGACCGCTCAAAGGACCGTCGCTACGGCCCGAGCCGACGGCACGAGACGTTTGGCGTCTCGGCCTGCGCGAAATATCGAGGACGAAACGACAAATGGTCGTCCTCGCGCGATAATCGAGCCAACACGCTAACCGAATATTCGAGAGGATCACTGTGCGACTCACCGTTCTTTCACCGCCGCTAGTCCCTTCCTGTGGGCCTCTTTCCGCCACACGATAATTCGGGCTTCGCTCTCGCTATTCTTCGGGGGCGAACGAGAAGTCCGCCGGGGCACCACTTCGGACACGAGACGGCCGCGAGACCGGCGTGCGCTATTAGGATGTTGAGGCGCAACAACATCGCGTTCGCAATGTCGCAACAAATTCTTATCGTCTCGCGAGAGGCTAACGCAACAGTGATCATCGATTTCCGGGCGCGTGCCGCATCGATTCTCGTTCCCCCCACCCGACCCCCTTGCCGAATTTCCTAGGGCGCCCTTTCGCGCGCGACGTTCGCGTAGCAGGGGCGTCTCGACGGGGTCCTTGGCTCCTGGACCCCTTCGCGAAACCGTCTCACTTTACGGGAGACGTGGGAGGAGGCTCGTGCCTCGTACTGGCTTCTCGGTGGCACCATCCTCGCTGGAACCCTATTTATGGCGGGATGAGGCGGCGTCGGGACCGCGAAATGGTACGGTGGTCGGTATGGGTTCCTGTCCCTTCGGCGCCTCCAAGTCGATTGACCGGGTGCCCTCGATAACCGTAGTGGCCCGTAGTCGGGCTTCGAAATGCCATTGGGTTTTCGTCTGACGTCCTTCTGTACCGGAATCGTCTCCTAGGAAAATGTCGAAGGTCGGGGCTCCTGTGCCTGGTTCGTTATTCGGCCCTGAAACTTGCCGTTCTCGGCGCGCACGCTAGGTGTCAATGCGCGCTCTAAATTATGGAAATTCCTCGCGGAACGCTCTCGAATCCTGTGTTTCCCGGTCTCGCGTCTCGTTATTGCACGGTCCGGTCCTTCGCACTATTAAAAATGTGCTCGCGATTAACGGCGAAGTGACGTCGCTGATTTGCAACGTCACAAAATTTATATAAAAATTGCATTTAAATATAAATATTACTTTAATTTATATTAATCTTATATTAAATTTAAATCTATATAAAAATTTCATTTAAATATAAATATTACTTTAATTTATATTAATTTTCTATTAATATTAAATCTATATAAAAATTTCTTTTTATTATAAATATTACTTTAATTTATATTCATTTGAAATCAATATTAAATTTGTATAAAAATTTCATATAAATATAAATATTACTTTAATTTATACAGGGTGTCCCAAAATAAGTGTAACTCCCTGAAATGGGAGGTTCCTTGGATCATTTGAAGCGACATTTTCCTTTACAAAAATGACGTCCGCGGCTTTGTTTAGGAGTTATTATCCGAAAACACGGACCAATCAGAGCCCGGCTATAGCGAGCGGAGTCCGACTCGGCGACAGATCCCGCTCAACGCGGTGTCGCTATTGGCCGAACCAGAATCACTCCGCTGTAGCCGCGCTCTGATTGGCCCGTGTTTTTCGTTAATAACTCCTAAACAAAGCCGCGGAAGCCATTTTTGTAAAGGAAAATGTTGTTTCAAATGATCCAAGGAACCTCCCATTTCCGGGAGTTACACTTACTTTGGGACACCTGTATTAATTTTCTATTAAAATTAAATCTATATAAAAATTTCGTTTAAATATAAATATTACTTTAATTTATATTCATTTCATATTAATATTAAATTTATGTATATAAAAATTGCATTTAAATATAAATATTATTTTAATTTATATTAATTTTCTATTAATATTAAATTTATATAAAAATTTCTTTTTATTATAAATATTACTTTAATTTATATTCATTTCATATTAATATTCAATGTATATAAAAATTACATTTTAATATAAATATTACTTTAATTCATATTAATTTTATATGAAAATTAAATCTATATAAAGATTCCATTTAAATATAAATATTACTTTAATTTATATTAATTTTATACTAATATTAGAATTTATATAAAAATTTCATTTAAATATAAATATTACTTTAATTTATGTTAATTTTATACTAATATTAAATTTATATAACAATTTCATTTAATTATAAATATTACTTTAATTTATATTCATTTGAAATTAATATTAAATTTGTATAAAAATTTCATATAAATATAAATATTACTTTAATTTATATTAATTTTATACTAATATTAGAATTTATATAAAAATTTCATTTAAATATAAATATTACTTTAATTTATGTTAATTTCATACTAATATTAAATTTATATAACAATTTCATTTAATTATAAATATTACTTTAATTTATATTCATTTGAAATTAATATTAAATTTGTATAAAAATTTCATATAAATATAAATATTACTTTAATTTATATTAATTTTATATTTAAATTAAATTTATATAAATATTTCATTTAAATATAAATATTACTTTAATTTATATTCATTTCATATTAATATTAAATTTATATAAAAATTTTATTTAAATATAAATATTACTTTAATTTATATTAATTTTATATTAAAATTAAATCTATATAAAAATTTCATTTAAATATAAATATTACTTTAATTTATATTCATTTCATATTAATATTAAATTTATATAAAAATTGCATTTAAATATAAATATTATTTTAGTTTGTGGCGGCGACAGGCTGACGCCACGTCCCCGCCAATTGTTTAGGTTTAGACATTGTATGTATGAATGAGTCCGGTTGTGCGTCGAGAGTATGGTTCAGTTTGCGTGCTGTGTGCTAGCGTCGAAAGTATGGATCAGGTTGCGTCTGTGCGATAGCGTCGAGAGAATGTTTAGATGATTGGGTTGAACGTCGCGAAGGGCCTGAATGTTTAGTTTCGTTTATCGTGAGAATGAGCTGCGTGAATGAATAAAGGATCTTTGTTCGTGTGAATGCATCAACGAGCGAATGGCTAGTTCGTAAGCGTAACTTTTAGTCTTGTTCGAAGTCTGGTCGAGAGCAGTCACGCGGGCTACGCGATTGACTGGCAAATAAAGTATAACAGTTTAACCACAACTCGTGGCTACTGAGTATTTTCTCGTCGAGCAATATCCTCGTTCCCTATTGCGACATCCCACCTTCAAGTTTATATTAATTTTCTATTAATATTAAATTTATATAAATATTTCATTTAAATATAAATATTACTTTAATTTATATTCATTTCATATTAATATTAAATTTATATAAAAATTGCATTTAAACATAAATATTAATTTAATTTATATTAATTTTCTATTAATATTAAATCTATATAAAAATTTCATATAAATATAAATGTTTTTCAATCCTTTAAAAAGACAGGATTCATAGAAGTTCAGATTAAACAATGTTCGAACTTATACTAGAATAAAATACACAATTTCCCGGTTGAACAAAGTCTTGCTTCGGCATAAAAACCTCGACGGATTACGAGGAAAAGCCGAAACAAGATGTAATAAATTTATTCAATCAAGTAACTACAAGAATGTCGCCGTACGAAAGCTCAGTATCAAATAGTGTATAACTAACGCGGTTAGAAATTCGTGTTTCAAGCAATTTACATGCTAAAGGACACTTTACTTTAAAACTAAGAGAGCTCTCTTACCGTTAATAATCAAGTCTCTGCGCGTAGTGATCCACAGCAGAGTTCCACTGGAACTCTGCACAATTGCCGGCTGGCCCATAGGGCACTCCTCTGCCGGCAGCACTACGGCTAGCCTTGCAATCCGTCCCAGCTTCGGGATTCACTGGAAAGGAGCTTCAAAGCTGCCAATGCCCTTGGATCTGTGAGCCGGCCTGGGAGGATTCAAGTATTGCCGAACCGAGTGCGAAACCAAATCTCCTATTACCCGGGATCACTCGCGTGAGCACTCAAACCCAAAAAGTAACCCAATTTACAACTACGAATCTTCACATGAAGGACCCGAGCCGACTCTCACACTCCGTCAAGCAAAATCAACCCCTTTTTCTCAACACACTCTTTCTTTGTTCGCAACCATTTTCACGACAACGCCTGCTTGTCAATCGCGACTCCCCTGAACCGCTCGCTAGACTCGCATATATATCTACATGACGCGATTATCGTCTTCCTTCACGATGATACGATCGACATTACAAAATCGCCGCGAACACACCGCCCGCCTTCGTCATCAGACGAACTACACACCATAATTTGAGAACATCGTTCAACTCGGTTTGATTCAACGAAATACAGTTTTATTCTGCATGGTATATAATTTTAATACAATAATCAAATTATAATGCCATACGCAATGTTACATTCACAACCGTTAATGTTATTAGAGGTATATAATAAGGAGACACGAGACGTTTCATGTGTTTATTATAACTCTGTTGAACTTGAACTGGGTGGGCGTGTGTGGAGATTCCGTAACCACAATAGGCCCAGTAGTGTAATACATATATATATAGAGTATAATACATATATAGACTGCGTGCGCAACTGTTTTAGGCACGTGTCTCACTCCTGTACATTCTGGAACACCTTCCCCTTTTTTTTTTTTTTTTTTTTTTTTTTTTATATTACCCTCTCTCTCAAATGACGCGTGTTTCTCCGCAATAATGTACCGTCATAGTCTACCATATATGATCTTGGGGTTTTGTGTTTGTTCATGACTGTTGCTGGTTCCCAAGTGTTTTTTGCTTTGATATATACCTTCTGACCGACCGCATAATCTGTTTCTTTTTTAGCGCTTCTATCATATTTAGTTTTTCGCTTGTTTTGACATTCATTTAATACTGTCCAGGCATTGTCGATTATTTTTGGTTTTAATTTATTATCTAAAATTGGCATCATTGTTCTAAGTTGCCTACTCATCAATAGTTCCGCTGGTGAGTATATTGTTCCCGCCACTGGGTTATTTCGATATGCCAGCAGTGCTAAATGAATGTCTTCGCCGCTGTGTTTGCATTTTTTAAACATTTTTTTCACTATGCCTACTGCTTTTTCTGCCATTCCATTCGACTGTGGGTAATTTGGGCTACTTGTTACAATTTCAATATCCCATTCCTTTGCAAATTTGTTTATTTCATATGATGCAAATGGCATATTGTCTGCTATTATTTCCTTTGGGATTCCATGAATAGCAAATATAGATTTTAGTGCTTCAATTACAGTTTTTGCGTTTTTCCCTTTTAAATTTTTAAAATCTATCCATTTTGAGTAATAATCGATAATGACTAAATAGTTTTTTCCTTCATGTTCTGCAATATCTACCCCCACTTTTGCAAATGGAATGTCAGGAATGCTATGTGATATAAGTGGTTCTTTTGTTTTCGCCGGTTGATACATAGCACATGTTTTACAGTATTTTGTTACTTTTTCTATGTCTTTTGTCATGCCTGGCCAATACATTATTGATCGGGCTCTTACTTTCATCTTTGTGGTTCCCACATGACCTTGGTGTAATTTTTTAATCAATTCGCTACGCATTTTATCTGGTATGATAATTTTTTCTTTATTAAATATTAACCCGTTATGAACATATAGCATATTTCTTTGATTCCAGTACTGCATCAATGTTTTAGAAAGACCTTTTTTCTTGTTTGGCCACTGCGTTTCACAGTATGTTTTTACCTTTGACAATATTGGGTCCTCGCTTATATATTTTTGTACTTCACTTAATTTCTCTTTACTGATAGCTAGATTATTGCTTAGTGTGTGTACTGTTTGTTTAAGATCTATCTCATCTTTTTTGTTACAGGGTAAGTAATTTCGTGATAGTAAGTCAGCTATATACATGTATTTACCTGGTAAATACTTTATTGTTATGTCATATTTTAATAATTTTAATGCTAATCGTTGTAATCTAGTAGAGTGTATTTGTTTTATATTTTTGGTGTTTAAAGCCACCAATGGTTTATGATCGGTGTGTACTGTTATCGGTCTTCCATAAATATAATAGTGAAATTTTTTAACAGCAAAAACTACGCTCAGGAGTTCTTTTTCAATTTGCGCGTAGTTTTGTTCAGTTTCTGTAAGACTTCTGGAAGCAAAAGCTACTGGCTTGTTATTTTGTAACAGAGTACAACCAAGCCCCGACTGTGACGCGTCTGTTTGAATCGTAATTTCTTTGTTGCTGTGAAATATTTGTAATATTGGAGCTTTGGTTATGCTCTGCTTTATGGACTGTAATATTTTGGAATGTTCTGGTAACCATAACCACATGGATTTTTTCTTTAATAACTCTCTGAGTTGTTCTGTTTTTGCTGCTAAATTCGGTACATATTCCGCGAGGTAATTTATCATTCCTAAGATCCTTTGTAACTCTTTTATATTCGTGGGATCTTTTAACTCTGTTATTGCTTTTATTCTGTCCTCTGATATTGCTTTCCCTTTTTTCGAAAATACATACCCTACATAATTTACCGATTCTTGTTTGTATTGAAGTTTCGACTCATTGAATTTAATATTTAGTTGTCTAGCTCGTTTTATTACTCTCTCTACGTTTTCATCATGTTCTTTCTCTGTATCGCCAACTATTAATATATCATCAATGTATATTATTACCCCTTTTATATCACCAAAATTTTCTTCATTCCATTTTTGAAATAGTTCCGGTGCGCAACTTATGCCAAAAGGAAGATAATTGAATTTATAACAACCATTCGGTGTGGAAAAAGTTGTTAGTTTAGAGCTAGGTTCATCTAGTTTTATTTGCCAGAATCCGTCTTTTAGGTCTAGTACTGTGTAAAAATTTTTTTCATTTAATTTTTCCGCAATTGCTTCTATGTTCGGTATTTCATAATAAACTCTTTTTATGGCTTTATTTAAGTTTTTCGGATCAAGACATAATCTAAGACTCCCATTGGGTTTCTCCCGAATTAATAAACTACTTACCCATGACTCTGGATTCTCAACTTTTTCAATTATTCCTTCCGTTTCTAAACTACGGAGCGTTTTTGTTAAACGATCTTTGATTGTTTTAGGTATTCTACGCGGTGGATTTACCGTCGGTTTTACCTTGTCATCTACTATTATAGTGAATTTTTTAGGAAACTCCCCTTTCCCGGTGAATACATCTATGTTATCTTCTATGAATTTATTTCTTTCATTTTTCAGCGATTCTTTTACCTTTCTTTTGTTGTCAATTACATCTACTACCTTTATTAGTCCTAGCTCTTTTGTTGACTTGAAACCTAGTAATGGTTCATAGCTTTCTCTGATTATAATAAAAGTAGCTACGCATTTGTTATGATTCATTTTTATTTCAGTGGTGATTTTTCCTATTGAATTAATTATTGAACCATCATAAGTTTCAAGTGAAGTCTTCATTTTTTCTATTTCTTTTTCTTTGTTTATTTCTTTTACAATCTTAAGAGGCAATATGTTACAGGTCGCTCCTGTATCTATTTTTAACTTAATTGTTTTGTTGTTTATTATTATTTTTTCATACCACTTGTCTTGTTCAGTATTGTTTTTAATGCTCGCAATTTTCACGCTATCTAATTTGAAATTACTTTCACTACTGCTCGAATCGCTGCCTGACTCTAGTACCCTGTTTATAGTGTTTATTTCACTGTTATTCTTTTCAATATTGTTGCGCGCGCGACATACAAGGGAAAAATGATTTGGTTTATTACAATTAGTACATATTTTACCATATGCTGGGCACTGTCTTGGTTCATGTCGTTTGTCACATTTTTTGCATCTAAACGTATACCGCTCGCTTGTTGTTGTCAGATAGCTTGTCCCTGGCTGTTCATCTCTCCTTCGGCTACGACGGTCTTCCTGTCTTGGTGTTGTATTGGTTCCTTTTGGTTTATGTATATAGTCACTCCTTCTTGTGTGTTTGCTGTATTCTGTTACTGCGTTTATGCTTGCTTCTTCATTGGATTTTCTTAATTTTTCCGCATGCTCCGTACTTATTTCGCTAGTTTTTATGATTTCTATTAAATCCTCAAGCTTTAATTCTTTGATTTTGAGTACTTTTTGTTGCAGTTGTCTATCTTTCATGTGTTTAATTATGTTGTCTCTTATTAGACTATCATTCAGCTCGCCATAATTGCAGGTTTTTGCTAATTTCTTTAATTCTGCTTTATACTGGTCAATGGTCTCCCCTTCGTAACGGTTTCTTGATGTAAACACGAATCTCTCAAATGTTTCATTTATTTTAGGTTTAGTATAACTTTCAAATGCTTCCAATATTTTGTCTGCATCATTAAGATCTTCTTGTGATAGATTAAATGTTTCAAGTAGCTCCAATGCTTCCACGCCCAAAAGATTTTGTAGCGTGGCAGCTTGAATGGGTTTTGCTCTTGTGTGACGTCCAGTCGCTATCATAAAGAGTTGATAATCTCTTTTGAAGATTTGCCAATTTTTTGAGGCGTCACCTTCGAGGGTGTATGGTTGAGGTTTGTTTAATCCATCCATATTCGTGTATTCTGGTTTATCCTCGCTTTTGTCACTGTCACTTTTCTCACTTTTTACTGCTTTTTGTTCTTCGGACATGTGTAAATTATTGTTATTCCCGTGGGAGTCCTACCGACTGCGCCATGTTACATTCACAACCGTTAATGTTATTAGAGGTATATAATAAGGAGACACGAGACGTTTCATGTGTTTATTATAACTCTGTTGAACTTGAACTGGGTGGGCGTGTGTGGAGATTCCGTAACCACAATAGGCCCAGTAGTGTAATACATATATATATAGAGTATAATACATATATAGACTGCGTGCGCAACTGTTTTAGGCACGTGTCTCACTCCTGTACATTCTGGAACACGCAATACAAAAATATAGCTAACTCAACTGTCTTTGTCCCCACAAGTCGATTCGTTCGACTCTTCGGAATTGTGTTGAATAAAAAGAGGACACAGGCGTGCGATATGTCGTCGCAAATTTGACGTAGCCGTTTTAACGGTGACGACTCTAACTAACCCGTCTGAGCCGGGATGAACCTCTATCACACGTCCCAAAGGCCATTTCGAAGGTGGATAACGATCATCGCGTAATAAAACTAATTGTCCAATTGCGAAATTCTTAGTTTGACCTCGCCATTTTGAACGCTCTTGCAAATGTTGCATATATTCCGATGACCACCGCTTCCAAAAATCATTTCGAATGGCTTGAAGCAGATGAAAACGTTCTAAACAGTTTTCCGGTACATTGGAATAATCTTTATCAGGAATTAAACCAGGAATTTCGCCGATCAAAAAATGTGCAGGTGTTAAAGCCCGTAAATCGTCAATATCAGAATTTAAAGGACATATTGGACGTGAGTTTAGACACAATTCTATTTCGGCGAGCACTGTAGAAAACTCTTCGAAAGTTAATATTCTATCACCGAGGACACGCTTGAGATGGTACTTCACAGATCTTACTCCAGCCTCCCACAAACCTCCGTAATGAGGAGAATTCGCTGGAATAAATGTCCAAGATGTTCCATCATTCGCAAGAGACGCAGCAACGCTTTTATAAAATTCAGAACTAGATTTAAACATACTTCGCAACTCTTTATCAGCAGCTTGAAAGGTGGTTGCATTGTCAGAAAAAAGATGCGTACAAATTCCGCGTCTACTCACAAAACGTTTATAAGCGGCGAGAAAAATCTTAGTTGTAAGATCGCTAACCGCTTCAAGATGTATCGCTCGCGACGCAAAACAGATAAAAAGTACTATATATCCCTTATAAGATTTGTGCCCTCGACCCTTAGAGCTTTTGATTTGAAAGGGACCGGCATAATCTAGACCTGACGTCGAAAATGGTCGAGCCGGAGTCACTCGTGAGACAGGCAAATTACCCATCATCTGATGAGCTAGACGTGGTTTGTTGCGTTGACAAACAATACAGTTCCTGATCGCAGTCTTAACTAAACGATTTCGACCCAAAATCCACGCATATTGCATCACAATATTAGAAGTAAGTGTTGGTCCCCCGTGAAAACATTTCCGATGCGCGTACCGTACTAATAAGCGACTAAGTGTCGAATCTCGCGGCAAAATCAGCGGGTGTTTCTTTTCGTGAGGTAAACTTGAATTTCCAAGACGACCTCCTACCCGTAATAAACGATCCGTCTCATCATACATCGGATTTAAACTACATAAAACGTGGCGTTTAGGTAACGGCTTCCCATGTGATAAGAGTTCAATTTCTGATGCAAATGCGTGATTTTGAGCTAATCTAAACACAACATTTCGGGCCTCGTTTAATTCTATGGCTGTGAGATAAACAGGCAGTGGAGTTAAACTACTTTTGCGTCTCTTAAGAACATTGAATGGACGTAAACAATATGCTACAACACGAATTAACAGAGAAAAGGAGGAAAATCTACAGAAAAGTTCTGGTTCGCTCACAATTTGATTAACATGTAATACTTGAGGAGACGATGCCATCTTAGGCCAATGCTCGTCGGTTTTCACTAACCAATCAGGCCCGTTCCACCATAAATTATAATTGATCAAATCAGAGGGTTTACAACCTCGTGTCGCCAAATCTGCCGGATTCTCACGAGTCGGTACATGTGCCCAAATAACATTAGGTAATTCAGTCTGGATATAGGATACCCGATTCGCAACAAAGGTCTTCCAGCTACAAGGATGTTTTCGAAGCCAAGTCAAAACAATTTGACTATCGGTCCACGCAAACATTGGGAAGCCTTGCAAAAATTCCAAACCTTTTACATAACGCAAAAGTTTTACGAGCAACACTGCCCCGCATAACTCAAGATTCGGTATGCTCACAGTTTTGACAGGCGATACCTTGCATTTGGCAGTTAACAAAGAAACATGTACGCGATTGTTATTGTCAATCATTCGAATATAGACAACTGCAGCGAAAGCCCGCGATGAAGCGTCAGAAAAACCGTGAATCTGTGCATGTGAATTTAAAGATGCACCTAACCATCGGTTAATGGTCAACTTCGATAGCTCAGAAAGCGAACTGCAATACTGGAGCCATCGTTCTCGAAGGTCTATAGGTAACGTTTCGTCCCAATCGCATTTTATAATCCAAAGATCCTGCATTAAAATTTTAGCTGTAACCGTTATCGGCGCGAGCCACCCCAAAGGATCAAATAAACGCGCGATGTTTGATAAAACAGTTCGTTTCGTCATTGCTTTAACCAGCTCTTCGAAGTTTACAGCGACAAAGCTGAATTCATCAGACGTTGGATTCCAACGAATACCAAGAGTTTTTACTAATTCGTCATCTGCGATGCTTTTTTGGTCAATGTTCTCATATTGCGAAGATTTTGTAGGCAACAAATCATTATGATTCGCGGCCCACTTGTCGAGTTCAATTCCTGCTGTACGTAGCATTTCGACTAGTTCTTGACGCGTTTTTAACGCATCAGAGAGATCATCTGCTCCGGCAAAAATATCGTCTACATACGTATTAGAATTCAGGCATGAAGCACCGAGTGGAAATCGAGCACCCTCATCAATTGCTACTTGCTGAAGTGTGCGAATCGCAAGGTAAGGAGCACATGCTGTACCATAAGTCACTGTTGTGAGACGATAATCGACAGGGGGATCCGAATGACTAGGAGACCATACGATTCGTTGAAAATCTCTCTGTTCCGACGCAACATAAATCTGACGAAACATCTTAACAACATCGGTCGTGAATACGAACTGGTATCGACGCCAATTCAATAAAATTAGACACAAATCGCGTTGAAGAGCAGGGCCTTTCATAAGGAAATCGTTTGGACAACGTCCTTCTTTATTCTTCCGAGATGCGTCAAAAACAACCCGGATCTTTGATCGCACCACCGCATGATGCGGAAAATACCACGCCTTCGAGTTGTTAATTTCATTAAACGGGACGCGTTCCATGTGACCAAGATCCTCATAAACGCTCATAAACTTCCGATAAGCGATTGCTAAGTCAGGATCACGATCAAAACGTCGATGAATTGAAGCTAAACATTTCAAAGCCATAAATCGAGTCTCGACTCCGACTTCTGGAGGATCTGAATTGAAAGGTAGACGTACAACATAACGTCCATTGGTATCTCGAAAGTGTGTATCCCTAAACAATCTTTCGCAAGCATCATCTTTAGCATCAAGAGTCGCAATTATTGGTGGTAACTCTTCGAGGATCCAAAAACGTTGTAACGATATATCTAGGTCATCTTCCCGAACACTGTGATACGCCTGAAGGTGCTCAGAAGTTTCCGCCCGCCGTGAAATATCCGCGGACACTGTACCGGAAATTATCCAGCCTAACGCTGTATCTTGGGCAACTAAAGATGAATCAGAAAATCTTTTCAACCCTGACTTCAATAGCTGTCCGTAAACATCTGCGCCTAAAATAATATCTACAGAATCAGGAACATAGAACAATGGATCTGCCAAAGATAAACCAGCAAACATTCCAATATCGATCTCCATTAACCTACGTGTTGGAAGCTGCGACGTTAATTTTGATAAAACAAAGGCATTGACTTCAAACTTAGTTGACGGATCGACAACAGACTGAAATATTAACTGCGTTGCAGCCTTAGCTGTTCCTGCTGAACTGGCTCCGAGCCCGGCCAACGACATATTGACACGACGTTTCTCTAATCCTAAGAGATTTGTGATAAAGCTAGAAACAAACGAAGCCTCCGAACCTTGATCAAGCAAAGCTCGAACACGTGTCCGTGAACCTTGTGGCCCTATCAGCATTATCTGAGCAGTCGCTAATAAAACTGAACGCTTACGAGATATCACATTCGCAGTATGCACATGTACACTCGAGACCTTTGCTGAAACTCCAGTCTTAGACTCGTCCGAATTACTTGATTTCGATTCCGGAATTGAATTCTTAGTAAAGCTGGTGAAAGCCTTGTCAGAATGGAGCAAAGAATGATGCCTTCCCTTACAGCTCGAACATCTGGTAGAAAAAGAGCAATTAGCAACTCTATGAGTACCGAGACAATTAAAACAAAGCCGCAAGCGAAGTACTTCAGCGCGACGTTCAGAAACGTTTTTAGCTTTGAATTTATTGCACTTAAAAATGCGATGGGGTCCAGAACATAACGCACATTTAAATTTACCGTCTGTTGGAAACGACGTAGACGCATGAAATACCTTTCGAGATCGTGGAATCGATTTAGATAAAATTGCTTTCTTGACATTATCACCCTGTTCAGAAGTGAGCATACAGAGTGTCTGTGCACGGTTCTCTAAGAACTCCGTTAAATCGGAAAACCTTGGAAACCTATCGAGAGCATCCTCCTCGGTCGAGTTCCCATCATAATTTAAAATTACCTGACGATCCTTCTTACTTAACTCTATTTCCCAAGCCTTTCGCGAATCGGGATCCAGACGTGAAGCTACTATGTACACTAACCAAACATCCCAATGATCAACTGGCATTTTCAAATTTGATAACGCACGCACAATACGCTGAGATTCGTCCGCAAGCAAACGCATTTCACTCGCAGACTCCCCTTTCATATGAGAAAGATTCATTAACGCTCGTAAATGGCTGTAAACTATTAGTCTGGGATTATGAAAACGCGCCTTCAAAGACCGCCAAGTCGTCGCATAATTCGCGTTGGTAGTTGTAACATCCTTCACCAGATCCGCGGCAGAATCTTTCAAACAACTTTTAAGATATTGTAATTTCGTGGCGTCAGATAAACGCGGCGCATTATGAACTAGGGTAGTAAACAGATCGCAAAAATTCTCCCAATCCTCGTAACGACCCGCAAATGTCGGTAAATCTAATTTTGGTAACTTCGCGGGGCGTGTATCATCATTGATTGCAGAAGCGATATTTGAAGTTCCGGTATTACTTGAACTGCTGTCTAATTCTGACCTTGTGGTGAGAAGAAAATCAAGCGCGTCCTCGTATGTTGCTTGTAAACGAGCAAACACATTTTCCGTGATGTAGACATCGTTCAGGGCATCCTCTCGGACGACAATTTCTTCATGTGTGGCGCGCGCCTTGCTCCAAATCTCAGTTAGTGAATTGACTCGTGATGAAATAATGTTTGAATTCAAACTATCGCGAGATCTCTCTCTCAATCGACTACTGGTCAATTCAATTTCCGCTGAGCGAGAATTCTGTAGCGCAATGAGCCTTCGTAACGACGTAGGAGCCATTGCAAAAGAAAACCTTGTTATCAAATGCAACCAAAACTCTGTAAATTAGAATATACAGCTAAAATACTTCTCAAGAAAAGCTTAAATATAATAATATAAACTATTATAAACTAACCTTATCCTCTCTTAATACGACTGAGCAAAAAAATAAACTCGACCAAATGAAATTCGTATCGTCAATGATATTTGAACAAAACACGAAAACTGAAAACAAATCGCCGATCAAAAAACAACAAGAAATCTCACTTGAATATGCATCACAACGTGAACATTGAATCATCGAAATGAAGACAGCCAACTAATATCGTATATAATTAACGACTCTTGCAATGACTCCTCAAACACACTCGACTTCACAATCGAATGAAAGTATCTGAAAGTATCCAGTGAATATAACCATTCAATCCCGATAAACTCGAACATTGTTCCTCACCCGGGGCACCAAAATGTTTTTCAATCCTTTAAAAAGACAGGATTCATAGAAGTTCAGATTAAACAATGTTCGAACTTATACTAGAATAAAATACACAATTTCCCGGTTGAACAAAGTCTTGCTTCGGCATAAAAACCTCGACGGATTACGAGGAAAAGCCGAAACAAGATGTAATAAATTTATTCAATCAAGTAACTACAAGAATGTCGCCGTACGAAAGCTCAGTATCAAATAGTGTATAACTAACGCGGTTAGAAATTCGGCGTTTCAAGCAATTTACATGCTAAAGGACACTTTACTTTAAAACTAAGAGAGCTCTCTTACCGTTAATAATCAAGTCTCTGCGCGTAGTGATCCACAGCAGAGTTCCACTGGAACTCTGCACAATTGCCGGCTGGCCCATAGGGCACTCCTCTGCCGGCAGCACTACGGCTAGCCTTGCAATCCGTCCCAGCTTCGGGATTCACTGGAAAGGAGCTTCAAAGCTGCCAATGCCCTTGGATCTGTGAGCCGGCCTGGGAGGATTCAAGTATTGCCGAACCGAGTGCGAAACCAAATCTCCTATTACCCGGGATCACTCGCGTGAGCACTCAAACCCAAAAAGTAACCCAATTTACAACTACGAATCTTCACATGAAGGACCCGAGCCGACTCTCACACTCCGTCAAGCAAAATCAACCCCTTTTTCTCAACACACTCTTTCTTTGTTCGCAACCATTTTCACGACAACGCCTGCTTGTCAATCGCGACTCCCCTGAACCGCTCGCTAGACTCGCATATATATCTACATGACGCGATTATCGTCTTCCTTCACGATGATACGATCGACATTACAAAATCGCCGCGAACAATAAATATTACTTTAATTTATATTAATTTTATACTAATATGAAATTTAGATAAAAATTACATTTAAACATAAATATTACTTTAATTTATATTAATTTTCTATTAAAATTAAATCTATATAAAAATTTCTTTTTATTATAAATATTACTTTAATTTATATTCATTTCATATTAATATTAAATTTATATAAAAATTACATTTAAATATAAATTTAAATTAATTTATATTCATTTGATATTAATATTAAATCTATATAAAAATTTTATATAAATATAAATATTACTTTAATTTATATTAATTTTATATTAAAATTAAATCTATATAAAAATTTCATTTAAATATAAATATTACTTTAATTTATATTGTTAGAATTATGGTTTAATAATACTATAAAAAAATGTGCTTCACGCACCGCTACAATCACTTGTACATGCAACATACGACGGACGAATGACGATCACAGCACAACCGATTCCAACGCGGAGCGACAGATCATGCGCAACCAGCAACCGACAAATGCAACCGCTTTTTGTACACGCGCGCGAATTGCGAATACCTATCTATCTCTAACACCTCCTCTCAAAACGTGCGCGAATTACAAACATCTTTAACACCTCCTCTCAATACGCACGCGAAACAATCTCTTTTACATTCATCTCACTCATACAGAAATAATGCTTGTCCCTTGACAATGGTTTGGTGAGAACATCTGCAGGCATACTATCCGTTGACATATACTGTAAGCTCAAATTTTCGTTTCGTAAGGCATCTCTTATAAAATGAAATTTAATGTCTATATGCTTTGTCCTCGGATGTACAATCGCATTCCTTGACAATAATTGCGCTCCCTTATTATCATTGTAGATTACAATGTTATCCAAATTACTTACATTTAACTCTTTGAGAAACTTAGATATGTATAACGCATGTTTAACAGTTTCCGCGATTGCTACATATTCTGCTTCGGTTGAGGACATGGCAACTGTTCTTTGCTTTTGTGATTTCCAGCTGATTGGACCCATCGACATATTAAATACGTATCCGGTGTACGACTTCCTGTCAAGCTTACACCTTCCCCAATCGGCATCTACATACGCCGCTATCTCGGCGTCTGATTTCCTAAAAACAATACCGTAATTACATGTTCTCTTAAGGTATCGCAATACCCTCTTAGCTGCTTGCCAGTGAGCCTCCGTATTACAATCATTAAACTGGGCCAGGACGCTCACTGCGTGAGCAATATCAGGCCTGGTTGCCACAGCCAAATACATTAACGAGCCAACCAATTCACGATAAGGCCTCCTCTGGTTTTCCACACCCTTATTGTTTTCCAATGTTGCTTCTTTATCCATTGGTGTACATACTGGATTGCAGCCATCCATTCCAAATTTTTGTAATAAATCGGTAACATATTTTTCTTGCGTCATACTCACTCCCTCGGCATCTTGTTTAATATTAATACCTAAACAATACCCGATTTTTCCTAGATCTTTTATATCGAAATCCTTGGCCAATTCAATTTTCACGTTCCCGATCCACTTATGATCATCAGATACAATTATGATGTCATCTACATACACTGCAATATACAGCCTAGTATTTCCTCTTTGGCCACTGTATACGCATGGATCGGAAACCGTAGGATTTAATCCTAACATCTTTAATTTTTCGTCCAACTTTTCATTCCACTGTTTCCCGGCTTGTTTCAGGCCATATAAAGCTTTATTCAAATAACATACAGGACGATTCCGGGACTTTATTTGTTCTAATATACCTTTTGCCTTTTCCTGTATTTTCTTCTCTTCTCTCATATCCTCTACTATTTCAGCTAGACTTTCTTCAAATCCTTCAGGCACGTCCATATAAATATCTTCTTTTAAAACCCCGTTAAGGTATGCACTTGTCACATCTAGCTGTTCCACCCTCATGTTCAATTTAACTGCCAAGGCTAACAGTAATCTTATGGAATCCAGCCTAGCAACCGGTGCGAACGTATCTGCAAAATCAATCCCAGGGCGTTGTGTAAACCCCCTGGCCACTATCCTCGCCTTTCGTTTTTCTAACGATCCATCCGCCCGGTACTTATTTGCGAGAACTGTACGACATCCTATTACCCTTCCGTTCTCTGGCTTCTCTGTAATGTCAAAAGTATCATTTTTAATTAAACATTTTACCTCTGTTCTTATGGCTCTTTTCCACTCTTCTTGATCATCTCCTTGCAGTGCATCTTTTACTGATATATCAGCCATATTAGCAGCTAACATAACCAAGTTGGCCTCTGCAATCTGGTTACTTCCATTCTCTTCAGCGACTTCATCATTTTGCCTTGGATTTCGTGGACAATCTTCATCTTGTGTATTCTTATAATGAAATAATTTCCGAGGACGACCTCTCATACCTGTCCTCACAATTTTTGGCCTCCCAGGTGCCCTTTGCAATGCATTAGTTGCATTTCCTTCCTCTACACTCTCGTCTGTATCTTGGATATCACTCATCATGTCAGGGTCGACATTAGTATGACCAATTTCACCCTGAACTTGTATTACATTTTTAACTTCCTGCTGTTTCCTCTCCTCGTGAGAGGCTTGCTTTTCATGTTCCTCGTCATTATGTTCAATAACTCTGATATCCCTTGAAACTACCACTTTTCTTTCTGTTGGTATCCATACTCTGTATGCTTTGGATCGTTCGCAATAACCTATAAAAATCCCTGTTTTCGTCCTAACTTCAAATTTGCTCTTTTTTGGATCTTTATTTAGAATGTGTGCTTTCATTCCAAATATTCGCAAATGTGATAAAATTGGTAGCCTCCCTGTCCATAGTTCGAATGGAGTTTTTCCGTTCAATGCTCTGGCCGGGCATCTATTTCTAATATAATTAGCAGTTGAAACTGCTTCTGCCCAATACCCGTATGATAATCCTGCCTGCAACAACATACATCTCGCCGTCTCTATTAGCGTGCGATTCTTCCGTTCAGCTAAGCCGTTTTGCTGCGGCGTGTATGGTACTGTCAACCGCCTTTGAATTCCATTTTCTTTTAGGAATTCGTCAAATTTTATATTGCAATACTCCCGACCATTATCTGTTTGCAGATACTTTATTTTCTTCCCGGTCAACGTTTCGGCATAATTCTTAAACTCCTTGAATAACTGTAACACTTCATCTTTTGTTTTTAAAAAATATACTTTACACCACCTTGAATAATCATCAATAAATGTCAATATGTATTTTGATCCACCTATGGATTCTGTTTTCATAGGTCCACATAAATCAGAATGTACTATTTCTAATAAACCTGTACTTCTTTTCGATTCTCTTGGAAAAGGTGTCGAAGTCAGCTTGCCTTGTATGCATTTCTCACATGGTGAAATGGTATTTTTTCCTTTAATTTTAATTCCTATTGCCTTCTCCGTCCTTACCATATACGTTAAATCCTTTAAATTCAAATGTCCGAGACGTTCATGCCATAGTTTTAGATTAGAATTTCCGTCCCGACAATCCACACTTCTAGCATGCTCTTTATATTCTTGTATGTAATATAAATTGCCAACTCTATTTGCTTTGGCTTTTATTCTTCCGTCTTTTCCCTTTATAACAGCTCCATGTTTTGTAATGATTACTATATTGTCCCTTTCTGTAATCTTTGCTACCGATGCTAAATTTACTCTTAAATCAGGAACATATAAGGTATCCTGAAATTCTATATCTTTAATATTATTTTCTAGACATGTTTGAATTTGTACATTTCCTTTCGCTTCAACATTTGCTGACATATGACTAGCTAAATTCAATTTCTTATGTTCCGATGGGAGCAACTCAACAAATTTTTCTTTATCTTTACATAAATGTTTAGTACAACCACTATCCAAACACCAATTATCGTGTTCTGGATCCATTGTAATTGTACATGCTTTTTCAGTCTCTACGTGGTTTACATAAAACATCTCTTGCACCGAACCTGCGCTTGGTCTATTGACAGCACCTCTTTTTGCGTAACAGTTAATTGCTTTATGTCCTAACTTACCACATTGGAAACATTTCATGGGCAATTTACTATTGTTTGTATTTTTGTTATACCTGGTATTGTCGTACTTATTATATTTCCACCCTGTTCCCTTTCGTTGCTCGTTCTGCTTAGCAGCCATCGCACCAGGTTCATCACTGTGTTTCTGTTTCCTGGTCTCAAATTCTTCTAAAATCTTTATCTTTAATGTCTCAAGATCTGGAAGCTCGTCACGGGATTCCATTGCACATCTAAAGTTTTCGTATGTATCGGATAGACTATTTAACAACATTGCACTCTGTAAATCCTTATGGATGTCTATATTCATCTCACCAAGCTTATCTACAACTTCGATAAAGTTATTTATATGTTCACGCACATCCGCACCATGCGCCATGCGGTGACTAGTTAATTTTTTCAGTAAGGCGGCCTTTTTCGCCGGTCCTTTGGACGCATATATGGATTGCAGCTTTTCCCATACCTGATGCGCAGTTTTGCATCCTTTTATTTGTTTTAATTCGTTAGCGCTTACCGCAAGTATAATATCAGATTTTGCCTTCTGATCGGCGGCGTCCCATGCACGAGCCGCTACTTCCGAGGCTGCATCAATTTCTGCAGGCCTACGATTTTGTCCATTCGCATATTCCCAGCCGTCATTTTTTATCAGCAGGGCTTCTGCCTGGATACACCACGTATCGTAGTTATCCTTTGTTAATAGCTCGATCCTATTCGATTTTCCGATACTTGCCGCCATCGTGCCACGTGTCTGCCTAACCTCAAATTTGCACTTCTCAATTTTTCTTTCTATTTTTCCTTTCTTTTACTTTTTAATCACTGTTCATACTTCGCACTTATTTTCTATTTCGCTCTGGGCCCATAACCTGTTAGAATTATGGTTTAATAATACTATAAAAAAATGTGCTTCACGCACCGCTACAATCACTTGTACATGCAACATACGACGGACGAATGACGATCACAGCACAACCGATTCCAACGCGGAGCGACAGATCATGCGCAACCAGCAACCGACAAATGCAACCGCTTTTTGTACACGCGCGCGAATTGCGAATACCTATCTATCTCTAACATATATTAATTTTCTATTAAAATTAAATCTATATAAAAATTTCATTTAATTATAAATTGTAGGAAATGTAAGAATGTTTATACCACTGTGTGGTTGACTGATTGTTTTACTCATATGTTTATCTGTTATTGATTTATGCTGTTATATATAATTTTATTGATTTATACGTTGCGTCAGCGTTTTGTTAACAAACGTATGTTACCATGAGATTTCGTTAAATAAACAGTTCCTGATGAGCGAGCGACCGATAAAGAAGTGTCACACCGCGCCGTGTCGAGCCTCCTTACAAATTCAGAAGTGGGATTGATTTGTGTTTTTACGTTCACGGGAACTCAGTTACGGTTTTAAGATTTAGTTACGGTTTTATGGTTCTATTTAGTTCAATTAGTTATCTGAGTGAATTGTGTTTTACGTGTGATAATGAGTTTATATACAGTCACCGAACTGAAAGAAAAATTGAAGGAGTTGAATCTCCCTACAACTGGGTCCAAAAATGAATTATTGAAGCGGCTTTTGGAAGCTGGAATTCCATCTGAAGAACTGATGGTGACTGTGACTGCTCCACTCATGGAAGATGAGTCACGCGATGCAGGTTTAGACAATCACTCGCAAGCCTCTGTCACACCTAGAGGTTGCACTCTCGCAGAGATGGAGCTTGAATTTCTTCGTCGAGAAAGAGATCTAGCCACACGCGAGATTGAGCTTTTAAAAAGAGAACTTAATGTTGCGAGAACGATGCCGTCACGATTAGAAGATGAAGCGCGGACAACAAGAATAAGAATTAAAAAATGGAAAGAGCTCAAAGAACTGGTAGGTGAATTTGACGGAAACGTTTTGGAATTCCACCGATGGGAGAAGCAAATGCAAAAGTTGTTCGACGCGTACGAATTGGATGAGCACAGTTCAAAAGCTTTTGTCTGTAGCCGTCTAACCGGAAAAGCGTTACGGTGGTACCACTCCAGGGATGATTGTGTCGAGTTGTCCAGAGAAGATCTTATGCGCCAGCTTAAAAAAATGTATGGCCAACGTGTCGATCCACTGATTTTGCGACGTGAGCTAGAAGCAAGGAGCTGGAATGCAAATGAAACGTTCGCGGACTATCTTCACGAGAAAATTGCATTGGCCAGTCGTATCCCAGTTCCAGAAAACGAAACAATCAGTTATGTAATCGATGGAATTCCCTGCCAGCAATTACGTACCCAAGCACGGGTACAGTGTTTTACGTCGTTGGAAGCAATGTTGACGGCGTTCACAATTATACCGTTCCCGAAAGAAGCAAATCTGCGACAACGCCGTGAGGATCATTTTTCATTGGCGGTGAAGAGCGGACAGCAATGCAGCACGCAGGGAGGAACGAGCAGCGGAACAAACAGCAGAACGAGCGAGCCACGACGAAAGCAGGGAGACCCAGGTCATCCTCTAAGATGTTACAACTGCAACGAGGCAGGGCATTTTGCAGCATCTTGCCCAAAGCCGAAGAGGGAGAGAGGGTCTTGTTTTAAATGTGGCAAATTTGGACACTCATCGAATCAATGTCAGCCTGGAGCTATGAAAGTACACTGCGCCGAGGAAGAAGATGAGTTTCGACGGTCAGTTGAAGTTTGGATAGGTGGATTTAAATTAGGTTATAAAGCATTGTTAGATTCAGGAAGCCCGATATCATTTATTAAGAGACGGTTTGTTCCATCGGAATGTGTTTTGTTTGATGTGGGAACTGAACGATTTTATGGTTTGAATCAGAGTAGTTTACAATTAGTAGGATGTATAGAGGTGACGCTCATTTATGATAATGTTAAGTATAAAATTATGTTACGAGTTGTGTCAGATGAAACTATGAACAGCGATTTAATTCTAGGTCGTGATTTTATGAAAATTGCTGGTTTGTACTTAGGCAAGAGGCAAGAGAGTATCGAAAGTACTGATATTTTCAACATCGAACTTGATGAAATTAATATGTTGTCAGAGGAAATTTCCGTCAACAAAGATCTTCCCTTTGAGTTAAGAATGAATGTACAGAAATTATTTCAGAAATTCTATGTCGAGCCAAAAAGACCATTAAATCCAGCGACGGAAAATATTTTAACACTTACACTTACGGATAAAAAACCGTTTTCGTGTGCACCACGTCGACTTTCTTATAGCGAGAAAGCTGAAGTACGGAAAATTATTGATGGGTTAATTGCGAAAGGCGTTATTAGAGAAAGTACGTCAGAGTATGCCTCCCCGATTGTGTTAGTCAAAAAGAAAACTGGGGAAACGCGAATGTGTGTTGATTTTCGGAAATTAAATAAAGTAACGTTACGCGATAATTTTCCGTTACCTTTAATTGAGGACCAGCTAGATTTGTTAGAAGGAAAAAAGTATTTTACGTCTTTGGATTTAAAAGATGGTTTTTTTCATATTAGAATGGATGAAGAATCGATAAAATATACATCGTTTGTAACCCCGTTAGGACAATACGAATATGTACGGATGCCTTTCGGATTAAAAGGCGCTCCGCTTAAATTTCAAAGATACGTAACACAAATTTTTAGGAAACACATTGATTCTGGTGATATTTCTATTTATATGGATGATTTTCTGATTGCAACAGAAACTATAGAAGAACACTTACAAATATTAGAAAAAGTTTTCAAGTTGCTTGTTGCTAACAGATTAGAATTACGGTTAGATAAATGTAAATTCCTACAAACGAAGTTAATTTATTTAGGCTATACTGTAACCAATGAGGGTATTCATCCAACGGATAAAGGTTTAGAAGCTGTTAAAAATTTTCCAATACCACGTAATCTACGAGATATACAAAGTTTTTTGGGTATGTGCTCGTACTTTAGAAAATTTGTAAAGAATTTTTCGATTATTGCGAAACCATTGTATGATCTGACTCGCAAAAACGTAGACTTTAAGTTCAATGAAACGGAAGAAAGTGCGTTTCATGAACTTAAGGGTCGGTTAATTGAAGCACCCATATTAAGCATATACTCACCACGGGACGATACAGAGTTACATTGCGATGCGAGTGCAGCAGGATTTGGTGCAATATTGTTACAAAGAAAGTCTGATGGGAAGTTACATCCGGTGTTTTATTTTTCCAAAAGAACAACACAAACTGAATCGAAATATCATAGCTTTGAGTTGGAAACCTTATCAATAATTTATGCACTTCGTCGGTTTCGAACATATTTATGTAAGGAGGCTCGACACGGCGCGGTGTGACACTTCTTTATCGGTCACTCGCTCATCAGGAACTGTTTATTTAACGAAATCTCATGGTAACATACATTTGTTAACAAAACGCTGACGCAACGTATAAATCAATAAAATTATATATAACAGCATAAATCAATAACAGATAAACATATGAGTAAAACAATCAGTCAACCACACAGTGGTATAAACATTCTTACAACTCGGCCATTCTGACAAGTTAATCGTCCTCGATTAAATACATAAATTCGATACTAAACCTCAAAAACTTAACTAAACGTAACATTATAAAATTATCCTGGCGTCCAAGCTCTCATGTTCGACGCTTCCCAAGTCCCAAAATATGGTATTTGTGTAAGTTGAAATCCTTCTACGTCTTTAATAACGTAACGATCATTTCGCAACACGCGATCTACTTCGTACGGCCCTTTAAAACGTGGTATTAATTTCGGCGATACACCCGGTGAATTATCAAAATTCCTTATCATAACTTTATCACCTACTTTATATTTCCTCGTGGTCTTATGTCTAGTATCATAAATTCGTTTGTTGATTTCTTGATTTTTCATAATTTGATTTTCAGCATTTTTCCGACATTTTTCTAGATCGCGATTTACAGTAACTTTACCTTCAAATTCTAACGCATCTTTCAAATGATCAATTACTTTGCCACGTTGACGCACACCATACAACAATACACTGGGACATTCGTTCGTTGCTTTAGAATAAGAATTGTTATATGCGAACTCTACATCTTCTAGAACATCACTCCAGTTAACATTTCGCTCATCCGCTGATTTCGCAATCATAGGTAAAATCGTACGATTCATTCTTTCAACCTGACCATTCGCCTGAGGTGACGCCGTTGAAATTTTAATATGTTGTATATTGTAAGATTTCATAAATTCTTCAAATTCTCGAGACGTGAAACAGCTACCCCTATCTGAAATAATTCGTAGTGGTCGACTATAATGAGTAAAATATGATTTCAAACATTTAATCACCTCTGAACTATTTGTATTTTTCGTCGAATATAGTTTTACATATTTTGTAAAAGCATCGACCACTACAAAAATGTATTTTACTCTACTATTAAATTTATGCGAACTCGGGGCTAAGTGATCGATATGTAATGTATCAAATGGTACATTACCTTTTGGTATATTATGTAGTGAACCTTCCTGTTTCCCGGTAACCGGTGTGTACGCAATACATTTCAAACAGCTTTTAATATGTTGATCAACTTTCGTTTTCATCTTTGGAAACCAATAATTGTTCAAAATATTTCCCATAGTTTTTTCAACACCTAAATGACCCATCTCATTATGATACTTATGTATTACGCTCTTTTCTAACGCGGCTGGAACGTAAAAAAGAATTCGTTCCTGATATTTCCGATATATTAATCCGTCCCTCATCTCGAAAAATTTATTTTCAGACAATTCTAATTTTTCTCGTATTGCTATAATTGTAACATCATTGTATTGACATATTGCAAGGTTTCTGTCAAAAGAATTATCTTCTACTACTGCAATTTGTCGACTAAGCGCATCTACGTGCAACATTCGAGAACCTGATCGATGTTCTAGACAGTAATCATAATTTTCTAATTCTAATACCCACCTTGCAATTCGAGGATTTGTTTCTTTCTTTTTTAACGTTAAGCTTAATGCTTGACAATCTGTAACAACTTTAAATTTCAAACCGAATAAATATGTTCGAAACCGACGAAGTGCATAAATTATTGATAAGGTTTCCAACTCAAAGCTATGATATTTCGATTCAGTTTGTGTTGTTCTTTTGGAAAAATAAAACACCGGATGTAACTTCCCATCAGACTTTCTTTGTAACAATATTGCACCAAATCCTGCTGCACTCGCATCGCAATGTAACTCTGTATCGTCCCGTGGTGAGTATATGCTTAATATGGGTGCTTCAATTAACCGACCCTTAAGTTCATGAAACGCTCTTTCTTCCGTTTCATTGAACTTAAAGTCTACGTTTTTGCGAGTCAGATCATACAATGGTTTCGCAATAATCGAAAAATTCTTTACAAATTTTCTAAAGTACGAGCACATACCCAAAAAACTTTGTATATCTCGTAGATTACGTGGTATTGGAAAATTTTTAACAGCTTCTAAACCTTTATCCGTTGGATGAATACCCTCATTGGTTACAGTATAGCCTAAATAAATTAACTTCGTTTGTAGGAATTTACATTTATCTAACCGTAATTCTAATCTGTTAGCAACAAGCAACTTGAAAACTTTTTCTAATATTTGTAAGTGTTCTTCTATAGTTTCTGTTGCAATCAGAAAATCATCCATATAAATAGAAATTTCACCAGAATCAATGTGTTTCCTAAAAATTTGTGTTACGTATCTTTGAAATTTAAGCGGAGCGCCTTTTAATCCGAAAGGCATCCGTACATATTCGTATTGTCCTAACGGGGTTACAAACGATGTATATTTTATCGATTCTTCATCCATTCTAATATGAAAAAAACCATCTTTTAAATCCAAAGACGTAAAATACTTTTTTCCTTCTAACAAATCTAGCTGGTCCTCAATTAAAGGTAACGGAAAATTATCGCGTAACGTTACTTTATTTAATTTCCGAAAATCAACACACATTCGCGTTTCCCCAGTTTTCTTTTTGACTAACACAATCGGGGAGGCATACTCTGACGTACTTTCTCTAATAACGCCTTTCGCAATTAACCCATCAATAATTTTCCGTACTTCAGCTTTCTCGCTATAAGAAAGTCGACGTGGTGCACACGAAAACGGTTTTTTATCCGTAAGTGTAAGTGTTAAAACATTTTCCGTCGCTGGATTTAATGGTCTTTTTGGCTCGACATAGAATTTCTGAAATAATTTCTGTACATTCATTCTTAACTCAAAGGGAAGATCTTTGTTGACGGAAATTTCCTCTGACAACATATTAATTTCATCAAGTTCGATGTTTAAAATATCAGTACTTTCGATACTCTCTTGCCTCTTGCCTAAGTACAAACCAGCAATTTTCATAAAATCACGACCTAGAATTAAATCGCTGTTCATAGTTTCATCTGACACAACCCGTAACATAATTTTATACTTAACATTATCATAAATGAGCGTCACCTCTATACATCCTACTAATTGTAAACTACTCTGATTCAAACCATAAAATCGTTCAGTTCCCACATCAAACAAAACACATTCCGATGGAACAAACCGTCTCTTAATAAATGATATCGGGCTTCCTGAATCTAACAATGCTTTATAACCTAATTTAAATCCACCTATCCAAACTTCAACTGACCGTCGAAACTCATCTTCTTCCTCGGCGCAGTGTACTTCCATAGCTCCAGGCTGACATTGACTCGATGAGTGTCCAAATTTGCCACATTTAAAACAAGACCCTCTCTCCCTCTTCGGCTTTGGGCAAGATGCTGCAAAATGCCCTGCCTCGTTGCAGTTGTAACATCTTAGAGGATGACCTGGGTCTCCCTGCTTTCGTCGTGGCTCGCTCGTTCTGCTGCTCGTTCCACTGCTCGTTCCGCTGCTCGTTCCTCCCTGCGTGCTGCATTGCTGTCCGCTCTTCACCGCCAATGAAAAATGATCCTCACGGCGTTGTCGCAGATTTGCTTCTTTCGGGAACGGTATAATTGTGAACGCCGTCAACATTGCTTCCAACGACGTAAAACACTGTACCCGTGCTTGGGTACGTAATTGCTGGCAGGGAATTCCATCGATTACATAACTGATTGTTTCGTTTTCTGGAACTGGGATACGACTGGCCAATGCAATTTTCTCGTGAAGATAGTCCGCGAACGTTTCATTTGCATTCCAGCTCCTCGCTTCTAGCTCACGTCGCAAAATCAGTGGATCGACACGTTGACCATACATTTTTTTAAGCTGGCGCATAAGATCTTCTCTGGACAACTCGACACAATCATCCCTGGAGTGGTACCACCGTAACGCTTTTCCGGTTAGACGGCTACAGACAAAAGCTTTTGAACTGTGCTCATCCAGTTCGTACGCGTCGAACAACTTTTGCATTTGCTTCTCCCATCGGTGGAATTCCAAAACGTTTCCGTCAAATTCACCTACCAGTTCTTTGAGCTCTTTCCATTTTTTAATCCTTATTCTTGTTGTCCGCGCTTCATCTTCTAATCGTGACGGCATCGTTCTCGCAACATTAAGTTCTCTTTTTAAAAGCTCAATCTCGCGTGTGGCTAGATCTCTTTCTCGACGAAGAAATTCAAGCTCCATCTCTGCGACAGTGCAACCCCTAGGTGTGACAGAGGCTTGCGAGTGATTGTCTAAACCTGCATCGCGTGACTCATCTTCCATGAGTGGAGCAGTCACAGTCACCATCAGTTCTTCAGATGAAATTCCAGCTTCCAAAAGCCGTTTCAATAATTCATTTTTGGACCCAGTTGTAGGGAGATTCAACTCCTTCAATTTTTCTTTCAGTTCGGTGACTGTATATAAACTCATGATCACACGTAAAACACAATTCACTCAAATAACTAATTGAACTAAATGGAACCATAAAACCGTAACTAAATCTTAAAACCGTAACTGAGTTCCCGTGAACGTAAAAACACAAATCAATCCCACTTCTGAATTTGTAAGGAGGCTCGACACGGCGCGGTGTGACACTTCTTTATCGGTCACTCGCTCATCAGGAACTGTTTATTTAACGAAATCTCATGGTAACATACATTTGTTAACAAAACGCTGACGCAACGTATAAATCAATAAAATTATATATAACAGCATAAATCAATAACAGATAAACATATGAGTAAAACAATCAGTCAACCACACAGTGGTATAAACATTCTTACATTTATTCGGTTTGAAATTTAAAGTTGTTACAGATTGTCAAGCATTAAGCTTAACGTTAAAAAAGAAAGAAACAAATCCTCGAATTGCAAGGTGGGTATTAGAATTAGAAAATTATGATTACTGTCTAGAACATCGATCAGGTTCTCGAATGTTGCACGTAGATGCGCTTAGTCGACAAATTGCAGTAGTAGAAGATAATTCTTTTGACAGAAACCTTGCAATATGTCAATACAATGATGTTACAATTATAGCAATACGAGAAAAATTAGAATTGTCTGAAAATAAATTTTTCGAGATGAGGGACGGATTAATATATCGGAAATATCAGGAACGAATTCTTTTTTACGTTCCAGCCGCGTTAGAAAAGAGCGTAATACATAAGTATCATAATGAGATGGGTCATTTAGGTGTTGAAAAAACTATGGGAAATATTTTGAACAATTATTGGTTTCCAAAGATGAAAACGAAAGTTGATCAACATATTAAAAGCTGTTTGAAATGTATTGCGTACACACCGGTTACAGGGAAACAGGAAGGTTCACTACATAATATACCAAAAGGTAATGTACCATTTGATACATTACATATCGATCACTTAGCCCCGAGTTCGCATAAATTTAATAGTAGAGTAAAATACATTTTTGTAGTGGTCGATGCTTTTACAAAATATGTAAAACTATATTCGACGAAAAATACAAATAGCTCAGAGGTGATTAAATGTTTGAAATCATATTTTACTCATTATAGTCGACCACTACGAATTATTTCAGATCGGGGTAGCTGTTTCACGTCTCGAGAATTTGAAGAATTTATGAAATCTTACAATATACAACATATTAAAATTTCAACGGCGTCACCTCGGGCGAATGGTCAGGTTGAAAGAATGAATCGTACGATTTTACCTATGATTGCGAAATCAGCGGATGAGCGAAATGTTAACTGGAGTGATGTTCTAGAAGATGTAGAGTTCGCATATAACAATTCTTATTCTAAAGCAACGAACGAATGTCCCAGTGTATTGTTGTATGGTGTGCGTCAACGTGGCAAAGTAATTGATCATTTGAAAGATGCGTTTGAATTTGAAGGTAAAGTTACTGTAAATCGCGATCTAGAAAAATGTCGGAAAAATGCTGAAAATCAAATTATCAAAAATCAAGAAATCAACAAACGAATTTATGATACTAGACATAAGACCACGAGGAAATATAAAGTAGGTGATAAAGTTATGATAAGGAATTTTGATAATTCGCCGGGTGTATCGCCGAAATTAATACCACGTTTTAAAGGGCCGTACGAAGTAGATCGCGTGTTGCGAAATGATTGTTACGTTATTAAAGACGTAGAAGGATTTCAACTTACACAAATACCATATTTTGGGACTTGGGAAGCGTCGAACATGAGAGCTTGAACGCCAGGATAATTTTATAATGTTACGTTTAGTTAAGTTTTTGAGGTTTAGTATCGAGTTTATATATTTAATCGAGGACGATTAACTTGTCAGAATGGCCGAGTTGTAAGAATGTTTATACCACTGTGTGGTTGACTGATTGTTTTACTCATATGTTTATCTGTTATTGATTTATGCTGTTATATATAATTTTATTGATTTATACGTTGCGTCAGCGTTTTGTTAACAAACGTATGTTACCATGAGATTTCGTTAAATAAACAGTTCCTGATGAGCGAGCGACCGATAAAGAAGTGTCACACCGCGCCGTGTCGAGCCTCCTTACAGAAATGATGGTTTGAGTAATACCTTTATGGCGAGAGAACTCCTGACGGCATTGACGACACGTCGTCCTCATATAAAATAATAACAGTGCAGTTCACTTGAATAGACATTGACGTATTGAGGTATTATATTACATATTGTGATAATTCAAATAAATATTCCTATAAAATATTACTTTAATTTATATTAATTTTATATTAAAATTAAATCTATATAAAAATTTCATTTAATTATAAATATTACTTTAATTTATATTAATTTTCTATTAAAGTTAAATCTATATAAAAATTTCATTTAAATATAAATATTACTTTAATTTATATTAATTTTCTATTAAAATTAAATCTATATAAAAATTTCATTTAAATATAAATATTACTTTAATTTCTATTAATTTTATACTAATATTAAATTTATATAAAAATTGCATTTTAATATAAATATTACTTTAATTCATATTCATTTTCTATTAATATTAAATCTATATAAAAATTGCCTTTTAATATAAATATTAAATTAATTTATATTCATTTGATGTTAATATTAAATTTGTATAAAAATTTCATGTAAATATAAATATTACTTTAATTTATATTAATTTTATACTAATATGAAATTTAGATAAAAATTACATTTAAATATAAATATTACTTTAATTTATATTAATTTTATATTTAAATTAAATCTGTATAAAAATTTCATTTAAATATAAATATTACTTTAATTTATATTAATTTTATACTAATGTTAAATTTACATAAAAATTGCATTCAAATATAAATATTACTTTAATTTATATTAATCTTCTATTAAAATTAAATTTATATAAATATTTCATTTAAATATAAATATTACTTTAATTTATATTCATTTCATATTAATATTAAATTTATATAAAAATTGCATTTAAATATAAATATTAATTTAATTTATATTAATTTTCTATTAATATTAAATCTATATAAAAATTTCATTTGATTATAAATATTACTTTAATTTATATTCATTTCATGTCAATAATAAATTTATATAAAAATTTCATTTAATTATAAATTGTAGGAAATGATGGTTTGAGTAATACCTTTATGGCGAGAGAACTCCTGACGGCATTGACGACACGTCGTCCTCATATAAAATAATAACAGTGCAGTTCACTTGAATAGACATTGACGTATTGAGGTATTATATTACATATTGTGATAATTCAAATAAATATTCCTATAAAATATTACTTTAATTTATATTAATTTTATATTAAAATTAAATCTATATAAAAATTTCATTTAATTATAAATATTACTTTAATTTATATTAATTTTATATTAAAATTAAATCTATATAAAAATTTCATTTAAATATAAATATTACTTTAATTTATATTAATTTTACATTTAAATTAAATCTGTATAAAAATAACATTTAAATATAAATATTACTTTAATTTATATTAATTTTATACTAATGTTAAATTTATATAAAAATTGCATTTAAATATAAATATTACTTTAATTTATATTAATTTTATACTAATATTAAATTTATATAAAAATTGCATTTTAATATAAATATTACTTTAATTCATATTAATTTTATATGAAAATTAAATCTATATAAAAATTCCATTTAAATATAAATATTACTTTAATTTATATTAATTTTATAGTAATATTAAAATTTATATAAAAATTTCATTTAAATATAAATATTACTTTAATTTATGTTAATTTTATACTAATATTAAATTTATATAAAAATTACATTTAAATATAAATATTAAATTAATTTATATTAATCTTATATTAAAATTAAATCTATATAAAAATTTCATTTAAATATAAATATTACTTTAATTTATATTAATTTTATACTAATGTTAAATTTATATAAAAGTTTCATTTAATTATAAATATTACTTTAATTTCTATTAATTTTCTATTAAAATTAAATCTATATAAAAATTTCATTTAATTATAAATATTACTGTAATTTATTTTCATTTCATATTAATATTATATTTATATAAAAATTACATTTAAATATAAATATTAAATTAATTTATATTAATTTTATATCAAACATAAATCTATATAAAAATTTCATTTAAATATAAATATTACTTAAATTTATATGAATTTTATATTTAAATTAAATCTGTATAAAAAAATTCCATTTAAATATAAATATTACATTAATTTATATTAATTTTATATTAAAACTAAATCTATATAAAAATTTCATTTAATTATAAATATTACTTTAATATATATTCATTTCATATTAATATTAAATGTATATAAAAATTTCATATAAATATAAATATTACTTTAATTTATATTAATTTTATATTAAAATTAAATCTATATAAAAATTTCATTTAAATATAAATATTACTTTAATTCATATTAATTTTATATTAAAGTTAAATCTATATAAAAATTTCATTTAAATATAAATATTACTTTAATTGTGACGGTTAGCGAACAGATTCCGTTGACTTTCCCACAGGAATCTCTTCAAAGTCGTCTCTGGCAGGAAACGTCCTAGATAACCTTTTCATATCTTAGTTGATCCCTTTTAACGAAGACCGACTTCTGGCTCGACTTAATGGAAATCGACAAAAAACTAGAGTCTGGTCCTAAGCGGCGATTAGATCATGAACATACCACCCCCTTCAATTTTGGGGTATATAAACCCGTACATTTTTACTCTCATCGGGCAGTACTTCTGTAGTCACGAATCGTGTCGCGTCGTGCTATATTCTCGTAAGTCGATTTCCAGTAAGATCGGGCTAAAGTTCCCCTTCGGATCAACCTTTGAACCGTATAGATTCCGTAGTCCGGTAATAAATCTATTAAGGCATTTAGTAAATTCGCTTCGAAACCCCCGCATCTTGCCAGTGCGTCAACATCGAGCAACCTAGGTAATATTCTTTTATTCTCGCACACACTATCTCGCGACACATACACATATATTTCATTGTAAACTATAACGATTTTGAATATATCTAAATTTTACCTACTCACTTCTAATTTCTTTCAACCCTTAATTATTGTTATACCAATCCTAATTTAGTAGTTGAACGTTCCCACATGATACAATCTTACCGCTCGGATTGTATCAATTAAATTATACTTGTTACGAGGCTTACTAACAACCCCATCACCTATCAAACTCTTAGACGACATTCCAATCGCCTAATCGGGATATTTTCCAACCTAGTACCTACCCGATTTCATATTGGGATCATCCACATTACCTATACGTCCACACACAAATTAAACGGCAACCTGACAATCGTATCAAGGATCGTCCGTTTTCTCCCTTGAATCCAACCTACTAGCGGCTCCCTGACAATCGCATCAAGGTGCGTCCGCTAAACTCTATAACCTCCTTAATAATCTTTCAAGTCAGAGTTCCCCATTCACACGTAGGTTCATCCCTGAAACTTCACTCATACTAGCGGCAACCTGACAATCGTATCAAGGATCGTCCGCTTTAACTAACAATTTGAAACCATACTCCCAGGGTAATAACCCTTCGCCGGCCACTCGTGCTGCTCGCGGCCCTGGCTCGTAACATAATTTATATTAATTTTCTATTAAAATTAAATCTATATAAAAATTTCATTTAAATATAAATATTACTTTAATTTATATTCATTTCATGTAAATATTAAATTTATATAAAAATTACATTTAAATATAAATATTAAATTAATTTATATTAATCTTATATTAAAATTAAATCTATATAAAAATTTCATTTAAATATAAATATTACTTTAATTTCTATCAATTTTATACTTATATTAAATTTATATAAAAATTTCATTTTAATATAAATATTAATTTAATTTATATTAATTTTATATTAAAATTAAATATATATAAAAATTTCATTTAAATATAAATATTACTTTGATTTATATTAATTTTCTATTAAAATTAAATCTATATAAAAATTTCATTTAATTATAAATATTACTGTAATTTATATTCATTTCATATTAATATTAAATGTATATAAAAATTTCATATAAATATAAATATTACTTTAATTTATATTAATTTTATATTAAAATTAAATCTATATAAAAATTGCATTTAAATATAAATATTAATTTAATTTATATTAATTTTATATTAAAATTAAATCTATATAAAAATTTCATTTAAATATAAATATTACTTTAATTCATATTAATTTTATATGAAAATTAAATCTATATAAAAATTCCATTTAAATATAAATATTACTTTAATTTATATTAATTTTATAGTAATATTAAAATTTATATAAAAATTTCATTTAAATATAAATAGTACTTTAATTTATATTAATTTTCTATTAAAATTAAATTTATATAAAAGTTTCATTTAATTATAAATATTACTTTAATTTCTATTAATTTTCTATTAAAATTAAATCTATATAAAAATTTCATTTAATTATAAATATTACTGTAATTTATATTCATTTCATATTAATATTATATTTATATAAAAATTACATTTAAATATAAATATTAAATTAATTTATATTAATTTTATATCAAACATAAATCTATATAAAAATTTCATTTAAATATAAATATTACTTAAATTTATATGAATTTTATATTTAAATTAAATCGGTATAAAAAAATTCCATTTAAATATAAATATTACATTAATTTATATTAATTTTATATTAAAACTAAATCTATATAAAAATTTCATTTAATTATAAATATTACTTTAATATATATTCATTTCATATTAATATTAAATGTATATAAAAATTTCATATAAATATAAATATTACTTTAATTTATATTAATTTTATATTAAAATTAAATCTATATAAAAATTTCATTTAAATATAAATATTACTTTAATTCATATTAATTTTATGTTAAAATTAAATCTATACAAAAATTTCATTTAATTATAAATATTACTTTAATTCATATTAATTTTATGTTAAAATTAAATCTATACAAAAATTTCATTTAATTATAAATATTACTGTAATTTATATTCATTTCATATAAATATTAAATTTATATAAAAATTACATTTAAATATAAATATGAAATTAATTTATATTAATCTTATATTAAAATTAAATCTATATAAAAATTTCATTTAAATATAAATATTACTTTAATTTCTATCAATTTTATACTTATATTAAATTTATATAAAAATTTCATTTTAATATAAATATCAATTTAATTTATATTAATTTTATATTAAAATTAAATCTATATAAAAATTTCATTTAAATATAAATATTACTTTGATTTATATTAATTTTCTATTAAAATTAAATCTATATAAAAATTTCATTTAATTATAAATATTACTGTAATTTATATTCATTTCATATTAAAATTAAATTTATATAAAAATTACATTTAAATATAAATATTACTTTAATTTATATTAATTTTCTATTAAAATTAAATCTATATAAAAATTTCATTTAATTATAAATATTACTTTAATTCATATTAATTTTATGTTAAAATTAAATCTATATAAAAATTTCATTTAACTATAAATATTACTTTAATATATATTCATTTCATATTAATATTAAATGTATATAAAAATTTCATATAAATATAAATATTACTTTAATTTATATTAATTTTATATTAAAATTAAATCTATATAAAAATTTCATTTAAATATAAATATTAATTTAATTTATATTAATTTTATATTAAAATTAAATCTATATAAAAATTTCATTTAAATATAAATATTACTTTAATTCATATTAATTTTATATGAAAATTAAATCTATATAAAAATTCCATTTAAATATAAATATTACTTTAATTTATATTAATTTTATAGTAATATTAAAATTTATATTAAAATTTCATTTAAATATAAATATTACTTTAATTTATGTTAATTTTATACTAATATTAAATTTATATAACAACTTCATTTAATTATAAATATTACTTTAATGTATATTCATTTGAAATTAATATTAAATTTGTATAAAAATTTCATATAAATATAAATATTACTTTAATTTATATTAATTTTATATTTAAATTAAATCTGTATAAAAATATCATTTAAATATAAATAGTACTTTAATTTATATTAATTTTCTATTAAAATTAAATTTATATAAAAGTTTCATTTAATTATAAATATTACTTTAATTTCTATTAATTTTCTATTAAAATTAAATCTATATAAAAATTTCATTTAATTATAAATATTACTGTAATTTATATTCATTTCATATTAATATTATATTTATATAAAAATTACATTTAAATATAAATATTAAATTAATTTATATTAATTTTATATCAAACATAAATCTATATAGAAATTTCATTTAAATATAAATATTACTTAAATTTATATGAATTTTATATTTAAATTAAATCTGTATAAAAAAATTCCATTTAAATATAAATATTACATTAATTTATATTAATTTTATATTAAAACTAAATCTATATAAAAATTTCATTTAATTATAAATATTACTTTAATTCATATTAATTTTATGTTAAAATTAAATCTATACAAAAATTTCATTTAATTATAAATATTACTTTAATTCATATTCATTTCATATTAATATTAAATTTATATAAAAATTTCATATAAATATAAATATTACTTTAATTTATATTAATTTTATATTAAAATTAAATCTATATAAAAATTTCATTTAAATATAAATATTACTTTAATTCATATTAATTTTATGTTAAAATTAAATCTATACAAAAATTTCATTTAATTATAAATATTACTTTAATTCATATTAATTTTATGTTAAAATTAAATCTATACAAAAATTTCATTTAATTATAAATATTACTGTAATTTATATTCATTTCATATAAATATTAAATTTATATAAAAATTACATTTAAATATAAATATTAAATTAATTTATATTAATCTTATATTAAAATTAAATCTATATAAAAATTTCATTTAAATATAAATATTACTTTAATTTCTATCAATTTTATACTTATATTAAATTTATATAAAAATTTCATTTTAATATAAATATTAATTTAATTTATATTAATTTTATATTAAAATTAAATCTATATAAAAATTTCATTTAAATATAAATATTACTTTGATTTATATTAATTTTCTATTAAAATTAAATCTATATAAAAATTTCATTTAATTATAAATATTACTGTAATTTATATTCATTTCATATTAATATTAAATGTATATAAAAATTTCAAATAAATATAAATAATACTTTAATTTATATTAATTTTATATTAAAATTAAATCTATATAAAAATTGCATTTAAATATAAATATTAATTTAATTTATATTAATTTTATATTAAAATTAAATCTATATAAAAATTTCATTTAAATATAAATATTACTTTAATTTATATTAATTTTACATTTAAATTAAATCTGTATAAAAATAACATTTAAATATAAATATTACTTTAATTTATATTAATTTTATACTAATGTTAAATTTATATAAAAATTACATTTAAATATAAATATTAAATTAATTTATATTAATCTTATATTAAAATTAAATCTATATAAAAATTTCATTTAAATATAAATATTACTTTAATTTCTATCAATTTTATACTTATATTAAATTTATATAAAAATTTCATTTTAATATAAATATTAATTTAATTTATATTAATTTTATATTAAAATTAAATCTATATAAAAATTTCATTTAAATATAAATATTACTTTGATTTATATTAATTTTCTATTAAAATTAAATCTATATAAAAATTTCATTTAATTATAAATATTACTGTAATTTATATTCATTTCATATTAATATTAAATGTATATAAAAATTTCAAATAAATATAAATAATACTTTAATTTATATTAATTTTATATTAAAATTAAATCTATATAAAAATTGCATTTAAATATAAATATTAATTTAATTTATATTAATTTTATATTAAAATTAAATCTATATAAAAATTCCATTTAAATATAAATATTACTTTAATTTATATTAATTTTATATTAAAACTAAATCTATATAAAAATTTCATTTAATTATAAATATTACTTTAATTCATATTAATTTTATGTTAAAATTAAATATATACAAAAATTTCATTTAATTATAAATATTACTTTGATTTATATTAATTTTCTATTAAAATTAAATCTATATAAAAATTTCATTTAATTATAAATATTACTGTAATTTATATTCATTTCATATTAATATTAAATTTATATAAAAATTACATTTAAATATAAATATTACTTTAATTTATATTAATTTTCTATTAAAATTAAATCTATATAAAAGTTTCATTTAATTATAAATATTACTTTAATTTCTATTAATTTTCTATTAAAATTAAATCTATATAAAAATTTCATTTAATTATAAATATTACTGTAATTTATATTCATTTCATATTAATATTATAGTTATATAAAAATTACATTTAAATATAAATATTAAATTAATTTATATTAATTTTATATCAAACATAAATCTATATAAAAATTTCATTTAAATATAAATATTACTTAAATTTATATGAATTTTATATTTAAATTAAATCAGTATAAAAAAATTCCATTTAAATATAAATATTACATTAATTTATATTAATTTTATATTAAAACTAAATCTATATAAAAATTTCATTTAATTATAAATATTACTTTAATTCATATTAATTTTATGTTAAAATTAAATCTATACAAAAATTTCATTTAATTATAAATATTACTTTAATTCATATTCATTTCATATTAATATTAAATTTATATAAAAATTACATTTAAATATAAATATTACTTTAATTTATATTAATTTTCTATTAAAATTAAATCTATATAAAAATTTCATTTAATTATAAATATTACTTTAATTCATATTAATTTTATGTTAAAATTAAATCTATATAAAAATTTCATTTAACTATAAATATTACTTTAATATATATTCATTTCATATTAATATTAAATGTATATAAAAATTTCATATAAATATAAATATTACTTTAATTTATATTAATTTTATATTAAAATTAAATCTATATAAAAATTTCATTTAAATATAAATATTAATTTAATTTATATTAATTTTATATTTAAATTAAATCTGTATAAAAATATCATTTAAATATAAATATTACTTTAATTTATATTAAATTTCTATTAAAATTAAATCTATATAAAAATTTCATTTAATTATAAATATTATTTTAATTCATATTAATTTTATGTTAAAATTAAATCTATATAAAAATTTCATTTAACTATAAATTTAAATTAATTTATATTCATTTGATATTAATATTAAATCTATATAAAAATTGCCTTTTAATATAAATATTAAATTAATTTATATTCATTTGATGTTAATATTAAATTTGTATAAAAATTTCGTATAAATATAAATATTACTTTAATTTATATTAATTTTATACTAATATTAAATTTATATAAAAATTGCATTTTAATATAAATATTACTTTAATTCATATTCATTTGAAATTAATATTAAATTTGTATAAAAAATTCATTTTAATATAAATATTACTTTAATTTATATTAATTTTCTATTAAAATTAAATCTATATAAAAATTTCATTTAATTATAAATATTACTTTAATTCATATTAATTTTATGTTAAAATTAAATCTATATAAAAATTTCATTTAACTATAAATATTACTTTAATATATATTCATTTCATATTAATATTAAATGTATATAAAAATTTCATTTAAATATAAATATTAATTTAATTTATATTAATTTTATATTAAAACTAAATCTATATAAAAATTTCATTTAATTATAAATATTACTTTAATTCATATTAATTTTATGTTAAAATTAAATCTATACAAAAATTTCATTTAATTATACATATTACTTTAATTCATATTAATTTTATGTTAAAATTAAATCTATACAAAAATTTCATTTAATTATAAATATTACTGTAATTTATATTCATTTCATATAAATATTAAATTTATATAAAAATTACATTTAAATATAAATATTAAATTAATTTATATTAATCTTATATTAAAATTAAATCTATATAAAAATTTCATTTAAATATAAATATTACTTTAATTTCTATCAATTTTATACTTATATTAAATTTATATAAAAATTTCATTTTAATATAAATATTAATTTAATTTATATTAATTTTATATTAAAATTAAATCTATATAAAAATTTCATTTAAATATAAATATTACTTTGATTTATATTAATTTTCTATTAAAATTAAATCTATATAAAAATTTCATTTAATTATAAATATTACTGTAATTTATATTCATTTCATATTAATATTAAATCTATATAAAAATTGCATTTAAATATAAATATTAATTTAATTTATATTAATTTTATAATAAAATTAAATCTATATAAAAATTCCATTTAAATATAAATATTACTTTAATTTATATTAATTTTATATTAAAACTAAATCTATATAAAAATTTCATTTAATTATAAATATTACTTTAATTCATATTAATTTTATGTTAAAATTAAATATATACAAAAATTTCATTTAATTATAAATATTACTTTGATTTATATTAATTTTCTATTAAAATTAAGTCTGTATAAAAATTTCATTTAATTGTAAATATTACTGTAATTTATATTCATTTCATATTAATATTAAATTTATATAAAAATTCCATTTAAATATAAATATTACTTCAATTTATATTAATTTTATATCAAACATAAATCTATATAAAAATTTCATTTAAATATAAATATTAAATTAATTTATATTAATTTTATATCAAACATAAATCTATATAAAAATTTCATTTAAATATAAATATTACTTAAATTTATATGAATTTTATATTTAAATTAAATCTGTATAAAAAAATTCCATTTAAATATAAATATTACATTAATTTATATTAATTTTATATTAAAACTAAATCTATATAAAAATTTCATTTAATTATAAATATTACTTTAATTCATATTAATTTTATGTTAAAATTAAATCTATACAAAAATTTCATTTAATTATAAATATTACTTTAATTCATATTCATTTCATATTAATATTAAATTTATATAAAAATTACATTTAAATATAAATATTACTTTAATTTATATTAATTTTCTATTAAAATTAAATCTATATAAAAATTTCATTTAATTATAAATATTACTTTAATTCATATTAATTTTATGTTAAAATTAAATCTATACAAAAATTTCATTTAATTATACATATTACTTTAATTCATATTAATTTTATGTTAAAATTAAATCTATACAAAAATTTCATTTAATTATAAATATTACTGTAATTTATATTCATTTCATATAAATATTAAATTTATATAAAAATTACATTTAAATATAAATATTAAATTAATTTATATTAATCTTATATTAAAATTAAATCTATATAAAAATTTCATTTAAATATAAATATTACTTTAATTTCTATCAATTTTATACTTATATTAAATTTATATAAAAATTTCATTTTAATATAAATATTAATTTAATTTATATTAATTTTATATTAAAATTAAATCTATATAAAAATTTCATTTAAATATAAATATTACTTTGATTTATATTAATTTTCTATTAAAATTAAATCTATATAAAAATTTCATTATAAATATTACTGTAATTTATATTCATTTCATATTAATATTAAATCTATATAAAAATTGCATTTAAATATAAATATTAATTTAATTTATATTAATTTTATATTAAAATTAAATCTATATAAAAATTCCATTTAAATATAAATATTACTTTAATTTATATTAATTTTATATTAAAACTAAATCTATATAAAAATTTCATTTAATTATAAATATTACTTTAATTCATATTAATTTTATGTTAAAATTAAATATATACAAAAATTTCATTTAATTATAAATATTACTTTGATTTATATTAATTTTCTATTAAAATTAAGTCTATATAAAAATTTCATTTAATTGTAAATATTACTGTAATTTATATTCATTTCATATTAATATTAAATTTATATAAAAATTCCATTTAAATATAAATATTACTTTAATTTATATTAATTTTATATTAAAACTAAATCTATATAAAAATTTCATTTAATTATAAATATTACTTTAATATCTATTAATTTTCTATTAAAATTAAATCTATATAAAAATTTCATTTAATTATAAATATTACTGTAATTTATATTCATTTCATATTAATATTATATTTATATAAAAATTACATTTAAATATAAATATTAAATTAATTTATATTAATTTTATATCAAACATAAATCTATATAAAAATTTCATTTAAATATAAATATTACTTAAATTTATATGAATTTTATATTTAAATTAAATCTGTATAAAAAAATTCCATTTAAATATAAATATTACATTAATTTATATTAATTTTATATTAAAACTAAATCTATATAAAAATTTCATTTAATTATAAATATTACTTTAATTCATATTAATTTTATGTTAAAATTAAATCTATACAAAAATTTCATTTAATTATAAATATTACTTTAATTCATATTCATTTCATATTAATATTAAATTTATATAAAAATTACATTTAAATATAAATATTACTTTAATTTATATTAATTTTCTATTAAAATTAAATCTATATAAAAATTTCATTTAATTATAAATATTACTTTAATTCATATTAATTTTATGTTAAAATTAAATCTATATAAAAATTTCATTTAACTATAAATATTACTTTAATATATATTCATTTCATATTAATATTAAATGTATATAAAAATTTCATATAAATATAAATATTACTTTAATTTATATTCATTTTATATTAAAATTAAATCTATATAAAAATTTCATTTAAATATAAATATTAATTTATTTTTTTTTTTTTTATTAATGCAAGTAGAATCTCAAGTTAGAGATTATTTTGCTGTACATTATTTTTTTAATACATTATTATACTTTATATAATACAATACAAATTACATATAGATAATCGTAGGTTAGAAAACGAGCAGTTCTAAACATATATACTTTTTTTTTTTTTTTTTTTAATTTTTAACTCACAGTCTTTCAGAAACGAGTAAGTTAGTTTACATATTTCCACCGTAGGTGTGGATAGTAAAACATTACATGAGAGTGGAAGGAAAAGCTGCAGTTTCTGTAATTGTCTGATAAACTTCGACCTACGTTCATCAAATGTGGGACACTGCCATAACACATGGTCAATATCCTGAGACTCATGACCGCACTGACATTTTGGATCGTTTATTATGCCAGTTCGAGCAAGAGAGCCGGCCAGATTGTAATGTCCTGATCTAATTCTGTTTATAGTTGTAATAATTTCACGTTGGAGATTTGTGTGTCTGTACCACGGTTTAGACCCACGGTTGTGGAAGTGTGTAAAGTAGTTTACACCTTTAAATATACCTTCTTTCTCTATGGTGTCATGAGTATTTTGTATTACCGCTGATTTAGCTGATTCCCTTAGATATGAGAAGGGAATTTTAACGGAGATTGAAGCTGTCATGCTTGTCGCTGATTTGGCTAATGTGTCTGCACTTTCGTTGCCCAGAATCCCGATGTGAGCCGGTACCCAGTAGAATTTAATTATACTATCATTTGAGGTTTTGGATGCAAAATTGGAAACGTTTTTTCTTATTTCAAGGATATAGGGATTTGTTTTTGTGGTTATATTAGCTTGTTTCAACGAGAGTAATGCACTGAGAGAATCCGTAAAAATAAGAAAATTTTGATTGGGATGATTCAAAGCTATTTTTACAGCATCGTTAAGGGCTATAGATTCAGCAGTGAAAATAGATGCGTTTTTGGTTATACTTCTTACAACGGTTAAATCTAAGTCATTACAGACACACGCACTTCCTACGGAAACAGAATCCTTTGACTTGCTACCGTCAGTGTAAACGGCATAGGATTTTTCCTCTTTGATTAGATTTTGAATTAATAAGTTAGGATTTTCTACATATGGAAGCGACGTGCCAAATTCTGTGTCAATATAAATATTGCTGATAATAGAGTAATAATCTTGAACATAGTTCTTGTGGTTGTTAGTGCAGAAGATATGACTGATTAAATTTTTTGTGTCTCTTATGCATTGATATAATAGCCTGTGTGACGTCCGTCACTTTATTCCCTCCTCATTTTTGTGACATACGTGTTCACATATACACACATTCTGTAACGTGTTCCTTAAACGATACGTCATCAAACAGGAATTTCGTTCTGCTCCAATGAATTCGGAAACAATAGGAAGCTGCTCGCTCAAGCGTGAGACTCTTCTATTTCCCCCACAAAACCCACTGCCTGCTCTCTGAAGCATGAAATCTATTGTCATTTCCCCCACAAAATCCACCTGGCAGTAGCTCTATAAAAGCCAGAGTCAAAGAGCAGGAAGGCAGTTAGTATTCAGTCGAAGAGCAGCTTCCAATCAAACAAGTCACTTAGAATAGTCATTCGCAGTCAAGCAGTCGTTCATTCGCTCATCGAACAGTCGTGGAAGAAGTCATTCAGCATAAACCAACAGTTACGACGATTCAACCTCCTAAACGAAATAGTTCTCGTTGATGAAACGAATCGGGACGCTGTAAATTATTTATAGTTGGTCGCCGTAATCTGAGAGAACACCACCTTCTCCTAAAATTTCCTAACGAGTGACGTGTGCGCGAGTGCGTGTGTGTGTGTCGTGGGGTCGTGTCATCGGCGAGGTTGAGAGTTGGCCATCGGACCCCTTTAACCTTCTTCCTCTCGAACTAGGCGGACTTGGTCCTGCCATTCGAGCCAACGATCCAACCCTGAACTAGGCGGACTTGGTCTGGCCGTTCAGGCTCCTTCCACTTCACGGTCAGGCGGACTTGGTCCAGCCGTCCGGGATCCCTGAAGCTCTCTCTTTCTCCTTCTCCCTCTCTCTCTCTCTCTCTCGCTGGGAACGAACCCCCGCCGCGCAGCGTACCCCGCAGTAAAAAACGCCGTAACAAATAGCTTTCGCGCTACTCTCCCATTCAATTTCCCCTTTCGGATCTATCAATCGCGTCATAATTCGACACTTTTCTGTGATCCATCTCATTACCTCTCGAACCCAAATTTCGGGACTTAACATTGGTGACAGCGGTGGGATTCGAATTGCTCAACGGAGCACCCACAATTGCCAGTTCGCATAATCTCCAACATACACGATGTCGCAAATCTCAAATCCAAGCGAACCCGCATCTGCGCGCTCGGTCCTCAACGAGGCCTCCGCGAGGGAGCGCGTTTTATTGGAACAACTCGAAGCAATGGGACGAAGACACCAAGAGCTACTCGAAAAATACAACGCGCAGGTTAACAAAGCGCAGACACCTGAGCAAGTCCCCATTGTCAAGCCCGAACCCGCGGCAAATCTCACCGTGATTGAAGGGGTGGCCGGCAAACTAAAAAGCCTACAGGAAATGATTGAGAATCTGATGGGCCCAACGAATTCTCACACATCCGAGCACAGCCCGACGCCCGAACCCTCAAGGCCGCTGGACAGGATCGCTCACAGAATAGAGACACATTCATCCCGGGAATGCGGACGAATTACGCTAAAAGACGCCGTGGAAACCGTTCCTCACTTCGATGGTGAAAATATCACGGTTTTCCAGTTCGCGCGGGCATGTAAGCGGGCTCGCGAATTACTGCCCGCGAAAGCCGAACCAAATTTGGCCAAACTCCTGCGAAATCGACTGAAAGGACACGCAGCTCTGGCCGTCGAAGACCAAATACACCATTCAGTGGACGAACTAATCAACAGGCTAAGATACGTTTTCTCACCCTCAAAAACTCCTAACCATTACCGTGGTGAATTGGCCAATATCATTAAAGAACCCAGGGAACACATCCTCGACTATATAGCAAGAGTCAAGGATCTAAACTCCGCTATCATCGACGGCGAAAAGGAACGATACGGCACGCTGAGCACCAACCACGTCAACGACATCGACGACCTCACCCTCGAGTCCTTCCTGGACGGGTTACCTCCCACCATGAGGGCTCGAATTCGTCACGAGGGTTGCTACGGTCTAGCCGAAACTTTCGACTCCGCCATCCAAATCACCAAGGAGATGGAAAGAGACAGCCGAAGATTCTCGACGACCCCGCGAACAACACCAACCACGTGCCAAATATGCCTCAGGCCGGGACATGAGGCCCGCGTCTGCCGAAACCACGGACCTTCCCGCGATTACGGACCGCCCCGTGACCCCGTACATGACCTCCGAGGTCAATCCGCTCGCTGGGCAGACCCACCACGCCGTGCCGTCAACAACGATACGACCGACACGCGCACCAATCAAGCCGCGGGAATAAAGATCTGTGCCTACTGCAAAGCTGCAGGGCACCTGATCTCCGAATGTAGGAAACGAGCCTACAACAACCAACGGTTCCAGGGAAACGAGAATCGCCCACAAGAAACTACGAGCGCGCCTTGTGGAGCACCGGCACAGCAGACGCGTTCCGCCCTCCCGATAATCGCGGAACAGGAGGACCAAGACGAACTCGAGCATGCACAGTCAAACTGAAATCAGTTCTGCTCGTACCCGCAGTAATGCTGCACTCCGACGACCTAAAGGAAGCAACAGAAGCCATGGTCGACACAGGATCTGAAATTAATATCATAAAGCGAGAAGCTTTAACTAAACCTGAGCTGACGAACATTCGAGAAAAAGTGAGCATCACGGGTATTACAAACCATACCATCACCACTCTCGGCACGTTCGAACTTAACATATTCAACCACAAGGTGATATTCCATGTCGTCGCTGACGACCTACCAATTCCTCAAAAGGGCATCATTGGCTCCGAATTCTTCCGAAATCAATCCGTCGACATCGTTTATTCGGAAAGCTGCCTCCGTTTCCATGGCATCACTATTCCATTTCTCAATCGCGAACAGATCACGCTCCCGGCAAGATCCAAAACGGTCATTCCAGTACACATCGTAAATCCAAACCTTGACGAAGGCTACGTGCCGCGCCAAGACCTCGGCGAAGGAATCCACCTAGGACACGCCGTAATTAAATCAAAGCAAGGGAAAGCCTACCTACCCGCAGTCAACACAACGAATCAAAATATCATACTGCGGGAACCCAACGTCGAACTCGAGGAGTTCGAGGAATTCGAAGAACCTCTACCAATTCCTTCTTCACAGACCTCTTCTAATTCTTCTATTTCTATTTCGTCCACCACAGTGCACCCACCCACTGAATCTTTACCAAATCCGGGTGCGTTGTGCGTGCGATCTCAGTCTTCTCCAGAGGCATGCGAACCTAATTCCACTAATTCTAATTCTACTAATTCTAATTCTACTAATTCTCGCATGCCCTATTTCAAAGAATCCAAGTCGATTCTATCTATTTCCAAAATCTGTGAAGGAAAACTCCCCGAGGATACGACGAATCCCACCCCGTTATTCCCTTGCCAAGATACCGAACCTCCACCACCATCCGACACAAACCCGTATGCCAACGACCGTGTAACTGAAATCATGAAACGCCTAAGCACGGAACACTTAAATGCAGAGGAAAAAGACAGCGTCAAAAACCTCGTCGAGGAATACAACACCATATTTCACCTACCCGAAAGTCAACTCGGGCACACCAACGCGATAACCCATCGAATAACAACGACGGATAACCAGCCAATAAACATGAAACAATACCGCTTTCCACCCATTCATAAGGAAGAGATGAACAAACAAGTCAATGAACTCCTCGAGAACGATATCATACAGCCATCGATATCACCGTATAATTCTCCCATCTGGATAGTCCCTAAGAAACCGGGGCCGGACGGTCAGAAAAAATGGCGAATGGTAATCGACTACCGACTGCTGAATGCCAAAACCATACCCGACGCCTACCCGTTGCCCAATATTACGGACATACTAGACCAATTGGGCGGCGCTAAGTATTTCTCCGTCTTCGACTTGGCATCAGGATTCCACCAGATCCCAATGGACGAATCGGATACACAAAAAACAGCATTCTCGACCCCCCACGGGCACTACGAGTTCAAACGAATGCCATTTGGCCTGAGAAACGCACCAGCCACCTTTCAGCGATTAATGGATCACGTTCTCTCCGGGCTCCAAGGAATCGAAATGTTTGTATATTTGGATGACATAGTCGTATACGCGAGCTCCATCAGAGAACACGAAATCAAATTCAGAAAATTAGCTGCAAACCTACTCAAAGCCAACCTCAAACTACAACCAGGAAAATGTGAATTTCTACGGAAGGAAGTGGCATACTTGGGGCACATCATTACCGAGAATGGAGTTCGACCGGACCCGAAAAAAATAGAGGCAGTAGCACAGTTTCCTGTACCTAATAACCCCAAGAAAATCAAAGCTTTCCTCGGACTCATCGGATACTACAGGAAATTTATACCAAATTTCTCAAAAATCGCCAAACCCCTCACCAACCTCTTGAAGAAGAAAAACAAGTTCTCCTGGGGCCCTAAGGAACAAGAATCGTTCGAATACTTACGACAACAGCTAACCACCCAACCGATTCTACAGTTCCCCGATTTCGCAAAACAATTTCACGTCACAACGGACGCATCCTGCAACGCCATCGGTGGAGTACTCAGCCAAACCATCGATAAGAAGGAACTACCAATATCTTACGCCTCCAGAACCCTGAACACTGCAGAAGAGAATTATTCAACGATCGAGAAAGAGCTCCTGGCCATTGTCTACTGCGTGGGACACTTCAGGCCCTACCTATACGGCAAACCCTTCATCCTGTTCACCGACCACAAACCACTGGTGTGGCTACACAACGTAAAGGATCCGACGTCCCGTTTAGTCAGATGGAGACTAAAACTAGCAGAATACGACTACGAAATCCGCTATCAACCAGGAAAAACCAATTACATCGCAGATGCGTTATCACGCATCGCCCACACAAAAATGCTACCCATAAGAGCCCGATCAACCAGCAATAGTGACTCAGACGAAGAAGAACCCAGCCCGAAGAGACATAGACACTCCACACCATCAAACCAGGATACACCGTCACGAGGGTCAACAACACCGTCAAACGAATCAACGAGTCAGTCAAACACAGGTAGCACAACACCGAATACACAAACCTCCGAACGCGTAGGAGACGACAGCGACTACGTACCAACGGAACCTTTGTCTACCGAGGCATCGACACCGTTAAACGAATCACAGCCAATGGAGTTGCCTGACGAACAGACCGATACAGATTCTATACTCACCATCTCGTCGGAAGAAGATGAACCATCACCCGCCATAACACTCGACGAAGAACCCGGCCTCCAAATCATTGAATCCAATGATCCATTGACCTTGATCAACGACAACCATGTGTTCTTCGTCACCACAAAAGGAGAACCTTGCGACGCAGGAGCGAAAGAACTCGAGCGCGGCAATGTCCTTCCACGAGGAATGCAACTGACACTCGGAAGAGCCCGAGTATTCGACAATAAAAACAGAGTTCTGATAGCTCTAGCACTGCAAGAAAGAGTCCGAATGCAACCCGATCCATCTATCCTGGAAGAGTGCATTTCCTCCCTGCGAGACGTCGTAGGCGAAATGGGCCTTCAAACAATTTGCATCGCGAAACAACCGATGCTTGGAACGGAGCCCTGGAATCTAATACTAGAACTATTGAAAGAATATCTCTCAGAACTAAATATCAAAATAACAGTCACCTCACAGACAGTCAGGATCCCCGACGAAACGGAACGACAGGACATCATTAAAGAAAACCACTGCTCCGCCATAGCCGGCCACAAAGGAGTCACAAAAACATACAACCGAACACGCCAACAATACTTCTGGAAAAATATGAAAAGGGATATACAAACCTTCATTCAAAACTGCCTCAAATGCCAGCGGAAGAAACTAGTGCGCGTGAAAACCCGCCAACCATTGGTAATAACCGATACCCCAGGATCAGCATTCGACAAAGTAGCTATAGACATCGTAGGACCCCTACCACGCACCAGAAAAGGAAATATATATATACTCACAATCCAGGACCTCCTCACCAAATTCTCCTTGGCAATTCCGTTGGGTGACGCAAAGGCTACGCGAATCGCAGACGCGTTCATCAAAGAATTTATTTGTCGCTTCGGAATACCCCGAGCGATCCTTACTGACCGAGGCACCAATTTTGTAAGCACCTTCATAAAAACGATCACGAAGAGATTCAAAATCCGGCACTGCAAATCCACGTCATTCCACCCACAAACCAACGGCTCCATAGAAAGATCACACCATACACTCGCAGAATATCTGAAGATGTACGTAACAAACAACAAAGAATGGGACGAATGGACAAACCTAGCTTCCTTCTCGTACAACACAAGCGTGCACGAAAGGACACGATACACGCCGCATCAACTAGTTTTCGGCAGGGTTGCTAGAACCCCAACCACGGAGCGTAGAACCGACGACACAGGAGTAGTCACCTACAACAATTACCTCGACAACCTTAATCGAATCATCTCTGAAACTCAAGAAATAGCGCGCACAAATCTGCACAAAGCAAAAGAAAAATCGAAAGAACGCTATGACAAACAAATTCACCCGCACGAATTCCAAGTCGGAGAGTCAATTTTCGTCCTCAATGAACCAAAAAGAGGAAAATTTGCAGACAACTACACAGGGCCGCACACAATACTGGAAGTCCTACCGCAGCGGAATCTAAAAATTACCTGGAGAAGGGGTACCAAAATCATTCACTCCAACAAAGCAAGAAGATCACGCATCCAAGATACTGTCGATCTATCTCGAAGACTGGAGAGAAACACCCCCTCCTAACCTACCCCCTCCACGACTCATCGGAAAATTGGGAGAAAATCCATCCCCCCCCGATGAATATATTCCACATCATCCGCCGAGAACGTTCATTTCACACGCAACCATGTGTCTGAAGATTCAACCTCGTCCCACTGCTGAGGAGAAGAAGAAGAAATACCTGGACATCATATCAGACTTCAAGTGCTACAACGGCACCATATATTTCGACAGCAACGATAATAAAATATGCAAAGAATGCGCGGACGAACTTCCCTCACAAGAAATCAGGGAACAAGAGATAGTACACCAAGCGCACGAAGACATGCCGAACACCTGTTCAAAGTGCGCCGGCAGTATCCTGTCGACTACCCCGTATATAAGATGCATCATATGTGGCATAAAATTAGCCATAGTAAGGACTAGGCGCGGCTTGTTCGTAAATTCGTCGGAACGCGTGGCAAGTCGGAATCAGGAGACACAACCTCCCTACTCTTAACCCTACCCAGGATTTTTCAGCCAGGGATAACCCCCACTAAGTTCACAAATTTACGCGAACAAGAGCAGCCAGTCAAATCATTCAGTCATTTCTCACCCATCGACTACCATGGACGTCAACAACAACACCACTAAGCCGCACAAGAAGACGCACCGAGCGGGCAGGAAGATCCAGCTCAGGAGAATCTTAAGATCTCTCTACGCGAAGGATGACACGGGGGACCCGAGGAACTTCAAATTCCCGGAATTTAAAATTCCAGAAACCAAAAAGGACGAAATCGTCCTATACATACCGTTCCGGATACGAATCCCACCGGAACAACTGGGCCCTACCCGCCAAAACCGGTTGGACGACCTGCGAATCGTGGACGTGCGACCGGACAACCCCGACCATTGGCTGCCCAAACCACGAGGGAAGCCCACGATCAGATCGGTGATCGACATACCGGCGGACCACTACTGGAACACAGGAACGAACACCGTGTGCCCAGGATCGCCTCCACCACGACCGGAAGTGGAAACAGTGACTATTGAATAGTCCCACTATATCCTCTTTTTTTATTTTTATTTTTCCCCTCCATAGCTGCAGTTCGCGCTATGCGAGTTCCCCCTTTTATTTATTTTCTTTATTATTTTTTTTTATTTTTTTTACTTTTCTTTTTCCCCTCCATAGCTGCAGTTGCGCTATGCGAGTTCCTTCTTTTTCTCTCTATTATTTTTCTTTTCTTTTTCTCCTTCTCCATAGCTGCAGTTGCGCTATGCGAGTTCCTTCTTTTTCTCTCTATTATTTTTCTTTTCTTTTTCTCCTTCTCCATAGCTGCAGTTGCGCTATGCGAGTTCCTTCTTCCATTTTTTTTTCTTCCCTCTATTATTTTTATTTCTATTTCCTTTTTCCCCTCTCCATAGCTGCAGGAAGCGCTATGCGAGCCATAACCCATTGCTACTCGCACTATTGTTATTACTACCACCGACAAGGAGTCGGCAAGGTGCCATATCAATTTCCACGATTCTCTTCTATCATCCGCGATTGGCGAGCACAAAAAAAAGCAAATTCCTATTGCTTCGCAACCGAATTTTCCTTTTTTTTCTCCCGAGGGGTGACGTGTGACGTCCGTCACTTTATTCCCTCCTCATTTTTGTGACATACGTGTTCACATATACACACATTCTGTAACGTGTTCCTTAAACGATACGTCATCAAACAGGAATTTCGTTCTGCTCCAATGAATTCGGAAACAATAGGAAGCTGCTCGCTCAAGCGTGAGACTCTTCTATTTCCCCCACAAAACCCACTGCCTGCTCTCTGAAGCATGAAATCTATTGTCATTTCCCCCACAAAATCCACCTGGCAGTAGCTCTATAAAAGCCAGAGTCAAAGAGCAGGAAGGCAGTTAGTATTCAGTCGAAGAGCAGCTTCCAATCAAACAAGTCACTTAGAATAGTCATTCGCAGTCAAGCAGTCGTTCATTCGCTCATCGAACAGTCGTGGAAGAAGTCATTCAGCATAAACCAACAGTTACGACGATTCAACCTCCTAAACGAAATAGTTCTCGTTGATGAAACGAATCGGGACGCTGTAAATTATTTATAGTTGGTCGCCGTAATCTGAGAGAACACCACCTTCTCCTAAAATTTCCTAACGAGTGACGTGTGCGCGAGTGCGTGTGTGTGTGTCGTGGGGTCGTGTCATCGGCGAGGTTGAGAGTTGGCCATCGGACCCCTTTAACCTTCTTCCTCTCGAACTAGGCGGACTTGGTCCTGCCATTCGAGCCAACGATCCAACCCTGAACTAGGCGGACTTGGTCTGGCCGTTCAGGCTCCTTCCACTTCACGGTCAGGCGGACTTGGTCCAGCCGTCCGGGATCCCTGAAGCTCTCTCTTTCTCCTTCTCCCTCTCTCTCTCTCTCTCTCGCTGGGAACGAACCCCCGCCGCGCAGCGTACCCCGCAGTAAAAAACGCCGTAACAAATAGCTTTCGCGCTACTCTCCCATTCAATTTCCCCTTTCGGATCTATCAATCGCGTCATAATTCGACACTTTTCTGTGATCCATCTCATTACCTCTCGAACCCAAATTTCGGGACGTAACACCTGTTACTATTTTTACGCTTGCTGTATTTGTCATCCATGATTTTCCTGAGCCGTGAAATAGTTGCATATACGACCGAATTTTGGTTTGAGTGGACCTTATTGAGGAAATTCATACATAAGAATCGAGCACGTTCTTGTAAAAATTGTAGTTTAGATTCCGATAAAAGAATATTGGTGGGTGTACTAATTCTGTACCCAAGAGCAAGTCTTATTGCCGCAAATTGAATTCTCTCTAGCTTTCCTATTTGGTTTAGTTGGGTGGGAAAGTATATAAAGCAGCCATAATCAAGTATTGAGCGAACAAAACTTTTATAAAGTATTATTAAGGTTTCTGGATCTGATCCCCACCACGTACCCCGAAGAAATTTTATTATGTTAATAGCTCTAGCACATTTTTTCTGTATTTGTTCAATATGATTTTTAAATGTCATTTTATAGTCAAAGATTATCCCTAAGAAACGTACATATTCGCTTGATTTGATTGTTGTGTTCATGATCTTTATTTCTGTTTGTCCTGGGAGAATGTTGAGTCTGTTGAAATGTATAAACACAGTTTTATGAGGAGAGAGTTCTAGTCCTAAACTACGTAGATTACTGTCGATTTGCGAAATTGCTTTTTCTAATAATCTTTTACTCTTGCTGACTGTGTATCTGTTGCAATAAATTGCGATGTCATCTGCAAATTGAGAGACTATGACGCTCTTGGGTAAATTATCAGTTATGTTAGAAATATATATATTATACAAAAGTGGGCTGAGGACTCCGCCTTGAGGAACGCCCTTGAAAACTTTTCTTGTCTGGTCTCCTGTGAGATCTGTATATATTGACCTTTCAAAAGTTATGGATTTAATAAATTTAATAATATTTAATGGACACCCAATCATTGCTAATTTTTGCAAGAGAATGTTTGTATTAACGTTATCGAATGCACTGCTGACATCTAGAAAAGTAGCTAAGAGATTCTTTTTATTATTAATGGATTCTTCAATGCTTAGGGTAATGTTAGTCAAATTGTCAATAGTGGATTGTCCTTGGCGAAATCCCGTTTGAGATTTAGGAAGAATGTTATTACACTCAACCCACCAATCTAATCTATGCTTTACCATTGATTCAAAAAGCTTGCATAAGCAGGAAGTCAGAGATATAGGTCTAACACTTTTGCCATCAGATTTACTAATAAAGTGAATATATGATTCTTTCCATTGTGCTGGAAAGCTGCCTGTAGAAAACATTTCATTATAAATATCGAGAAGAATTAATTTGTATTTGATTGGTAGATTCTTAAGAATTTCATAATCTAAACCATCTGTGCCTGGGGCTGAATGAGTATTTCTTTTGCTGAGAGCAATGTTAAACTCGACAAAATCAAAGAGAGGGCTGAGAAATTGGTTGTCTTTACAAGTAGGAAGATTATCTGGATCATCAGAGACCCATGATGGACTAATTTTGTCTAGAGCTTCCCTAATTTTGGTTTCGGACTGGTGATTTTCAGGAGTATGACAAGGTGTTATTTTAATCCATTTATTCTTAAAAATTTTACTACGGTTCAAAACGTATTTTTTGCTGGTATGGAAATTAATGCTTTTAGCAAAGTCTCGAAAATTATCTCTCTTCTTTTTTTTGAAAGTTTTTCTAGCCAGGGCCGAAAATTTTTTATATTCTATATAATCATTACAGCTTTTAGTGAATTGCCATTTTTTAAAGGCTGCTTTTCTAAGCCTTTTAACCCTGTCGCAGTCCGAATCCCACCATGAAACCGGATTTCGATGGACTTTGTCATTAACAATTCTTTTTTTTGGAGTGTTTGTTGTAACAGCATTTGTTAGTATATTGGTAAATATAGTATATTTATCACATGCTGCAAGAAGGTCATACTCTGGTGCTAAAAATTGATCATAGTTTTCCTCTAAGTTGATAAAAACTTCATCCCAATTTGTTCTTAATGATTGTAATCTGAAGGACTTCTTGTGATATATACTTTTTTTAATGGATAGTGTTATGAATAAAGGGTAGTGATCAGAGCCCCAGGTATCGTCATTTACTACTACATTGATATTATGTGCTATATTTGCTGAAGAAAATATGAGATCTAAATTGGACCGAATATCATTATGAAATTGAACATAAGTAATAGTTTTTGAATTATGAAGAAATAAATCAGTTTTATTATAACTATTAAAAAGTCTTTCGCCATTAGCATCATTATATTTGCAATTCCAACTTGTATGGTGAGAGTTAAAGTCGCCCATACATATTGCGTTTTGACTTTTATCTACCTGAGTAAATATTTCATCCCACTGAGATTGAGAGAGAGTTGAGTGAGGAGCTCTATAACATACAAATATGTCTGTAACGGGGTTTGTATTAGTGATTTTTATACCTGTAAGTTCTACAGATTGATCAGGACATTTCAAATCTTGGAGTTCAATGAAAGCTAAATAGTTACGAATCAGGATAAGAATACCACCCCCTCTGGAGTGAAGACGGTCCTTCCTGAAGGTCTTGAATCCAGCGAAGTGAAAATTGTTATCCGAATGTGTTATATCCGAGAGCCAAGACTCCACACATATCAAGATGTCCAGATTAATGAGGATGTTGGGTAGTTCTTCTTTTCTTCTTATGATGCTTCTTGGATTCCAAAACATTATTTTCAAATCCTTATGATGAAAGTTAGTCATATTCGAGTTTGATAGTATGTTCTTCTTATCACGGGTGTTAAATAAAATTTTATGGTTTATCAGATAAACGAGATTGGTCAGAATCTTGTTCAGAGTCAGTCATACTTTGTAATAGTAGTTTCTTTTTTATTCTTGTACATCTTGATTTTAGACTTCGATTCTCGATATGAGGTTGAACTATGTCGATCATATCGATTAAACCATTTATGTCTTTGGTAAATTCCTCAGCAACTTCAAGTGAGTTTGATTGACCCAGAGACTTTTCCAAAAACATTTTAAATTGGGTGTAGTCGAGAACAAAACGGCTGGGAGAGTGCTCCATGATGACTTTAATTGGCGAAAGAAATTCATCTATGTCCTTGGTGCTGTTTTCTAAGGTGTCTCCGCCAGTAATTTTTGTTTTCTTGGTGAGCGGTTTCTTAAATTTGTCGTTCTTCTTTGTTAGTATGAGAGGAGGCGTGGGTGAGCATATTTCGTCAGAAGGTTGGTCTGTATTTTCATGTACCTTGGGAAACTGTTTTTCATAAAGGCCTTCGGATGATACGTCTGAAGAAACAGGTCTTTTAATACCTTTTTTCTGGTTAATTATGTCATATGTACTTGAGAGAACACCCGGTGTGTTGTCAATAATATCTACGTTGTCATTACTCGTCGATTCGATAAACGTTGACCTCTCCTGAATTTGTTTCGGGCATGACTTTGCCACATGCCCGTTCTGTTTACAAATGAAACAGCACGTTGAGTCCGTGCTCAAGTATATCCAGTATGTTGAGTTGTCATAGGTAACTTGTAACGAGTCAGGAAGAAGGTGCTCATCTTCTTCTTTGATGTATATTTGTCGGCGAAAGGAAAGAATATGTGAGCGACCAGGTTTGTTTAAACCTGCTCTAATGTAGTTCATTTGGGAAGCTAATCTTATGCCTTTACTTTTTAACATGTCGACTAATAGTTCATTTGGTATAATCGGACTTACATTTGAGATAACAACTCTCTTGTTTTTTTCCATTAGAGGTCTAATTGTTAGTAGATGGTCCTTTATTTTTACTGATTTATTTGCTAGACTTTCAACTAAGGATCTACTGGATAGAAATGCACAAACTCTACCTCCTGAGATTTTTGACATAAACTTGACATTACTTATGTCCATTATGTTTTCTAATCCATCTAAGTAGTCATCATTGGTGATGCCTTCGATAGAGTCCATAATTATGGCCTGGTCTTTATTTGGTTGCATACTGTGAGCTGTCACTTTGGCGTAGGTTTGTGTAACGGATGGTAGCATTGCACTTTGATTTTCGGTAATGTTATGACCCCTGATGTCAGAAGTCATACTACCGACTTGTTAGAAATTTTTCAGACTGCAATTGCAGTCCGAAACTTAGGATTAGAAATACTTCTTAAGAAACTGTTTCACTATATATACACTTGTAGTCACTCGTAGTCGAGAGATAGAATACTCCGGTAACCACAACACGGAACACGAAACACGTCTAAATATTAATTTAATTTATATTAATTTTATATTTAAATTAAATCTGTATAAAAATATCATTTAAATATAAATATTACTTTAATTTATATTAATTTTCTATTAAAATTAAATTTATATAAATATTTCATTTAAATATAAATATTACTTTAATATATATTCATTTCATATTAATATTAAATTTATATAAAAATTACATTTAAATATAAATATTACTTTAATTTATATTAATTTTATACTAATGTTAAATTTATATAAAAATTGCATTTAAATATAAATATTACTTTAATTTATATTAATTTTATATTTAAATTAAATCTGTATAAAAATATCATTTAAATATAAATATTACTTTAATTTATATTAATTTTATACTAATATTAAATTTATATAAAACTTGCATTTTAATATAAATATTACTTTAATTCATATTCATTTGAAATTAATATTAAATTTGTATAAAAAATTCATTTTAATATAAATATTACTTTAATTTATATTAATTTTCTATTAAAATTAAATTTATATAAAAATTTCATTTAAATATAAATATTAATTTAATTTATATTAATTTTATATTAAAACTAAATCTATATAAAAATTTCATTTAATTATAAATATTACTTTAATTCATATTAATTTTATGTTAAAATTAAATCTATACAAAAATTTCATTTAATTATAAATATTACTTTAATTCATATTAATTTTATGTTAAAATTAAATCTATACAAAAATTTCATTTAATTATAAATATTACTGTAATTTATATTCATTTCATATAAATATTAAATTTATATAAAAATTACATTTAAATATAAATATTAAATTAATTTATATTAATCTTATATTAAAATTAAATCTATATAAAAATTTCATTTAATTATAAATATTACTTTAATATATATTCATTTCATATTAATATTAAATGTATATAAAAATTTCATTTAAATATAAATATTAATTTAATTTATATTAATTTTATATTAAAACTAAATCTATATAATGTAACAACTTGGTTACCCGGGGTGTTTAGCTCGTCGTGCCGGGGTTCGTGTCGATCGTGGAGGGGAAGGAGGTGTAGAGAAATAAAACACTGGCTGCGGTCGAAATAGGTTTCGCCGCGGATTGGTTCCCCACGTGTCGCGGTATACGGTTGAGTGGAGGCGCGGCTGAACTGGACGGTCGGTACCACGGTCTTGAGTGGAGGCGCGGCTGGCGCGGTCGGTATCGTTCGACGTCACGCGGTTTGAGCGGAGGCGCGGCTATCGCGGACGGTCGGCGGTGTCGGCGGGGGCACTGGGGCGAGCCGGTCGCTGGCACGGCGATCGGCGGCAGCAAGGGCGACGTGTCGGCACGACACTTCACCGTGAACTGTATGAGAAAACAGGCGGAGAAAAAGAAGACAGATCGTCGGCTCGAGGATCGTCTGTTTAAACGTAGATACGTTCGTCGGCTCGACGATCGTACTTTTGTACCGCGGAATTATAATACTTACTCTCCGGTCTGGCTTTTCGGAACTCTTGGTACACTCGATCTACGTCGGCTCGACGGTGGATCACTCCCCTATTTGTCGCGTCGTTCGATTCCTATATCCTCGCGACGGTATCATTTTATCAACGAGAATCGGTAATCGCGGCGTTGGCCATCTAGCGGCCGATTCCCGAGGGTGTGCGGTGCGTACTTTCTCTTGTGAGAGTCGTAGCCATCTAGCGGTCGGTTCGCGGTACTTGCGCGGCGCGTTAGTAACAGGCTTGTGGGAGCAAGTCTGTTACACCCCCCTCCTTCGTCGGGGTAGTGGCAGCGAAACCCAGTTTATTTGCATAGTAACATAACAATCTTTATAACAAAACGGAGTATATAAAACAAAAGTAAAAATATAACAAAAACAAAAAATATAATACTGGTTTGCCTAGAACCTAAAAACAACATAAAAATAATATCATACTTAAAAACTACCTTACAAACTACTTCTTATATGCTAATAGGGCTGGGGTGTGGCTGTGGCGGGTCCTCGGTGGATGAATCGTCGTGGCTTTCCTGTTTTATCGAACAGGATCCGCCATCTCTCCCCGTTCGCGTTTACGCAGCATCCCCCCGTGCGTGCGTATTTCCTCGGCACCTCCACCTTTTGCCCGGTGGGCAACGTGTGCCACGTCGTTGTTCCGGATGGGTGGTCTCCGGGGTAAGGTGCGGGGGCCAGGTGGCTGGCGTCGCCGCTCCATATCTGTCCCGGCGTTGGTGGCGGCGGCTGCTCGGGTGTAGGGGGCGGTGCTTCTTTAGGGAGCTGCGGTGGGGGCGGGGGGGTGGTTTGGTCCCGGGTTGTCAGAGGTTTCTCTGCGAGTAAAGTAGGGGGGCGGCCTTATCCCTGGCCGGTGGTCCGCACGTGATCGTCACCCTTTTTGACGGTGGGAGCCACGATACCGCCCGGATTTTTAATTTGGTGGTGGTGGGCCGCTGGTTCCTTGCGGTAGGTGGGGGTCGCTTGGTCGTCGGGATCTTGGGCCTCGTGGGTTTCCGCGCCGTCTGATCTCCTTCGACCAGCTCCATCAGCTCCCTCACATATTCCGGTTCGTTGGGCATTCCTACTAAATTAGCGGGTGGTATTAATTTTCGGGGTCGTCCTCGGCGACGAGGCGCTGGGTTTTCGGCGGGAGGTGGTACTGGTGTAGGATCGTGGGGAGTGTCAGGATCTTCGGTGGGATCTGAGGTCCGGTTGTCGCGGTCGTTCGCGGGTTTTTAGGTCCTGCACGTGTATATGCCGGTACCATTTCTTCTCGTCGTAGAGGTCCGCTATTACCGGTGACACAATTTTCTTGACCGTGTATGGTCCCGTGTATTTGGGGGCGAGTTTGGCGGCGATGCGAGGGTGTCGTTGCTGGTGCCTGCGGGATGCATAGCTGTACTGACGAACGTTGGCGTTTTTGGTTCGTCCATTGTTGAGGGCTCGGGAGATCGGGTTATAATGCTTGCGGCCCAGCGTTGTCGGAGTTCCTCGGTTGTTCCGGTGACGGGGAGATTCAGTCTCCGTAGTTCGTTTATACTTCTTTCTTTCGTAACCCGTAGGGAGGAGGTTCGATTCATTCCTCGCAGCGATGTTTCAAAAAAAATATCCGCGGTTGCGTTGGTCTATTGATTACGTGTCAGGTCCCTGTTCGGGCGCCATGTAACAACTTGGTTACCCGGGGTGTTTAGCTCGTCGTGCCGGGGTTCGTGTCGATCGTGGAGGGGAAGGAGGTGTAGAGAAATAAAACACTGGCTGCGGTCGAAATAGGTTTCGCCGCGGATTGGTTCCCCACGTGTCGCGGTATACGGTTGAGTGGAGGCGCGGCTGAACTGGACGGTCGGTACCACGGTCTTGAGTGGAGGCGCGGCTGGCGCGGTCGGTATCGTTCGACGTCACGCGGTTTGAGCGGAGGCGCGGCTATCGCGGACGGTCGGCGGTGTCGGCGGGGGCACTGGGGCGAGCCGGTCGCTGGCACGGCGATCGGCGGCAGCAAGGGCGACGTGTCGGCACGACACTTCACCGTGAACTGTATGAGAAAACAGGCGGAGAAAAAGAAGACAGATCGTCGGCTCGAGGATCGTCTGTTTAAACGTAGATACGTTCGTCGGCTCGACGATCGTACTTTTGTACCGCGGAATTATAATACTTACTCTCCGGTCTGGCTTTTCGGAACTCTTGGTACACTCGATCTACGTCGGCTCGACGGTGGATCACTCCCCTATTTGTCGCGTCGTTCGATTCCTATATCCTCGCGACGGTATCATTTTATCAACGAGAATCGGTAATCGCGGCGTTGGCCATCTAGCGGCCGATTCCCGAGGGTGTGCGGTGCGTACTTTCTCTTGTGAGAGTCGTAGCCATCTAGCGGTCGGTTCGCGGTACTTGCGCGGCGCGTTAGTAACAGGCTTGTGGGAGCAAGTCTGTTACAATAAAAATTTCATTTAATTATAAATATTACTTTAATTCATATTAATTTTATGTTAAAATTAAATCTATACAAAAATTTCATTTAATTATAAATATTACTTTAATTCATATTAATTTTATGTTAAAATTAAATCTATACAAAAATTTCATTTAATTATAAATATTACTGTAATTTATATTCATTTCATATAAATATTAAATTTATATAAAAATTACATTTAAATATAAATATTAAATTAATTTATATTAATCTTATATTAAAATTAAATCTATATAAAAATTTCATTTAAATATAAATATTACTTTAATTTCTATCAATTTTATACTTATATTAAATTTATATAAAAATTTCATTTTAATATAAATATTAATTTAATTTATATTAATTTTATATTAAAATTAAATCTATATAAAAATTTCATTTAAATATAAATATTACTTTGATTTATATTAATTTTCTATTAAAATTAAATCTATATAAAAATTTCATTTAATTATAAATATTACTGTAATTTATATTCATTTCATATTAATATTAAATGTATATAAAAATTTCATATAAATATAAATATTACTTTAATTTATATTAATTTTATATTAAAATTAAATCTATATAAAAATTGCATTTAAATATAAATATTAATTTAATTTATATTAATTTTATATTAAAATTAAATCTATATAAAAATTCCATTTAAATATAAATATTACTTTAATTTATATTAATTTTATGTTAAAATTAAATCTATACAAAAATTTCATTTAATTATAAATATTACTTTAATTCATATTAATTTTATGTTAAAATTAAATCTATACAAAAATTTCATTTAATTATAAATATTACTGTAATTTATATTCATTTCATATTAATATTAAATTTATATAAAAATTTCATATAAATATAAATATTACTTTAATTTATATTAATTTTATATTAAAATTAAATTTATATTAAAATTTCTTTTTATTATAAATATTACATTAAATTATATTCATTTCATATTAATATTAAATTTATATAAAAATTACATTTAAATATAAATATTAAATTAATTTATACTCATTTGATATTAATATTAAATCTACATAAAAATTTCATATAAATATAAATATTACTTTAATTTATATTCATTTCATGTTAATAATAAATTTATATAAAAATTGCATTTAAATATAAATATTACTTTAATTTATATTAATCTTATATTAAAATTAAGTCTATATAAAAATTTCATTTAATTATAAATATTACTGTAATTTATATTCATTTCATATTAATATTAAATTTATATAAAAATTACATTTAAATATAAATATTACTTTAATTTATATTAATTTTCTATTAAAATTAAATCTATATAAAAGTTTCATTTAATTATAAATATTACTTTAATTTCTATTAATTTTCTATTAAAATTAAATCTATATAAAAATTTCATTTAATTATAAATATTACTGTAATTTATATTCATTTCATATTAATATTATATTTATATAAAAATTACATTTGTTCACGCGAGGAAATGGGGTACAAAACTGAATCCACACTCTATAAATCGTACTTTAATTCCGTTGACAATTTGCCACTACATACATCCGACCGTCAAGAACGTCCGAACCAAACTAAACTACGGAACCACGTTTCCCCTCTCAGGTGCGGCAATCCTCGCACTGATCGGCAAACCTCGATCCTTCCAACAATGAAGCCGGTAGAGGACACAGTCCCTTACCAGCTGACGCGGCAAAAACTCGCGCCGATCGGCTAATCTCGATCATACCCTTTTTTTGGCTTGTTACTGGCATTGTGCCCATTAAGTCGTTGCGGCCTTTCCCGCGGACCGGCAAACCTCGGTCACGACCATCAAAGTTTTCATTCCGGCTGTCTTATTCATAATCCCATACTTAGCCATATGGTTCATACTATTTACGATACGCCTAAATAGAATACGGAACATAATAGAAACAGATATTTACTACGAACCTTCTAGTATAACAAATGTAATACATAACGAACCGTCGGACAATACAGCACAACAAAGTCTTACAATACTATATAATGAACGCTAATGAAGGAACTCGAATATAGTTATAATATAACTAACAACGCACAGTGAACTTCCTACAAATAAATTCTTATATTACGCACAGCAGTCATCGCTGCGGTCCGGTCGGGGCGGGAACAACATTTAAATATAAATATTAAATTAATTTATATTAATTTTATATCAAACATAAATCTATATAAAAATTTCATTTAAATATAAATATTACTTAAATTTATATGAATTTTATATTTAAATTAAATCTGTATAAAAAAATTCCATTTAAATATAAATATTACATTAATTTATATTAAAACTACATCTACATAAAAATTTCATTTAATTATAAATATTACTTTAATTCATATTAATTTTATGTTAAAATTAAATCTATACAAAAATTTCATTTAATTATAAATATTACTTTAATTCATATTAATTTTATGTTAAAATTAAATCTATACAAAAATTTCATTTAATTATAAATATTACTTTAATTCATATTCATTTCATATTAATATTAAATTTATATAAAAATTACATTTAAATATAAATATTACTTTAATTTATATTAATTTTCTATTAAAATTAAATCTATATAAAAATTTCATTTAATTATAAATATTATTTTAATTCATATTAATTTTATGTTAAAATTAAATCTATACAAAAATTTCATTTAATTATAAATATTACTTTAATTCATATTAATTTTATGTTAAAATTAAATCTATACAAAAATTTCATTTAATTATAAATATTACTGTAATTTATATTCATTTCATATTAATATTAAATTTATATAAAAATTACATTTAAATATAAATATTACTTTAATTTATATTAATTTTCTATTAAAATTAAATCTATATAAAAATTTCATTTAATTATAAATATTACTGTAATTTATATTCATTTCATATTAATATTAAATTTATATAAAAATTGCATTTAAATATAAATATTAATTTAATTTATATTAATTTTCTATTAATATTAAATCTATATAAAAATTTCTTTTTATTATAAATATTACTTTAATTTATATTCATTTGATGTTAATATTAAATTTGTATAAAAATTTCATTTAAATATAAATATTACTTTAATTTCTATTAATTTTATACTTATATTAAATTTATATAAAAATTTCATTTAAATATAAATATTAATTTAATTTATATTAATTTTATATTAAAACTAAATCTATATAAAAATTTCATTTAATTATAAATATTACTTTAATTCATATTAATTTTATGTTAAAATTAAATCTATACAAAAATTTCATTTAATTATAAATATTACTTTAATGCATATTAATTTTATGTTAAAATTAAATCTATACAAAAATTTCATTTAATTATAAATATTACTGTAATTTATATTCATTTCATATTAATATATATAGTATCTTTATTCCAAAAATATCTGCCTTTCGGCGTTACATTTCTTTCTTTTCCTTCTTTTCCCCATTCCTTACATATTTCCCTTCTTATATCTATTATTATTTACATTATCTAATATATACACTATTTACATATTTACATACACCTTCCTTTATTTCTTTATTTCCTCCTTACCCTCCCTTACCTTCGTTATCCCCACACTATTTAATCTCCCACTCCTCTCTTTCTTTTTTCTCTACTCTTATTCTGTTTTCTCTTAGCTTTCTTCCCCATTCTGCGCCTTTCCCCTTATCGTCCAGTATTTCTTCTATGTTTCCCTCCATCTCCTCCATCTCCCTACATCTCTCTACTAGGTGTTCCAGCGTCTCCTCCTCTCCTCCGCACATCCTGCATACCCTCCTCCCTTCCCCTTCCCAAAATTTATTTGCTCTTTCCTCGTTGCCGCACCTCAATCTTGCTACCAACGTCACGCTATCCCCTTTTCTTCCTCTTTTTCCTGTCAGGTATCTCGGTCTTCCCACCGTTCTTATTTCTTTGTATCTGGGTACACTTCTTGATTTCCATACCTTCTCTATCTTTTCTTGTTCTTGTACCTCCCTGTCTCTACTTACTACTCTCTCTTCTATTGTTTCGTCCCCTTCTTCTCTCAATCTTGTTACCTCTTCTATCCCCAGACCGCATCGCCAGAAGTATCTTTTTCTCTCTTCACCCCATCTGTCTAGCTTTCCCTCTTCTTCGTCTTTTCTTCTTTCTCTCCAACATTCCTTTAATATTTTTCGATTTTCGTCCTTTCTTATTTTCTCTTCAAATCTGACCGCTCTCTTTCCTGCTTCTATCCTTATCTTGTCTTTTTTCATTTCATCTCTCACTATATACCCTGGTGTTGTCCTTTCTACCCCCAGTATCCATCTTATATACCTCTCTTGCATTCTCTCCATCTCCTCTCTTTCCTTCCATCCCCATATCTCTGCTCCATACATAAGACTTCCTTTTACCACCGCGTCAAAGAGCTTCATCCTCCATATCACATCTGCCTTAAATTTTCTTTCTCCTATCCCCCATAATCCTCCCATCACCTTCCTGGCCTTTCCTATCCTTTCTTTTATATGTTCTGTTTCGCTATTTGTCTTATTTAAAATGTATCCCAAATATTTAATCTCTTTGACCTCTTCGACCTCTTTATCTCCCCATTTCCAAACCTCCTTCTTCCTGTTTCTTTTTCCTTTGCAGCAAATTAGTATCTTCGTCTTTTCGTTATTCACCTCTAACTTTTTTCTCACGAAATATCTGCTTGTCCTCTTTATCATTTCTTTCAGGCCCTTCTCATCTTCCGCCATCAGCACTATGTCATCTGCATATCCTAAAGACCAGATCTTCTCTTTCCCTATTACCACCCCTCCGTCTTGTCCCTTCCTCAGCGTTTCCTCCAGATCTGCTACATATATATTGAAGAGCGTCGGACTCATCGGGCACCCCTGCCTTACTCCCTTTTCCACCCAGAAAGGCTCTGATATTTCTACTCCCACCCTTTCATATTAATATTAAATTTATATAAAAATTACATTTAAATATAAATATTAAATTAATTTATATAAATCTTATATTAAAATTAAATCTATATAAAAATTTCATTTAAATATAAATATTACTTTAATTTCTATCAATTTTATACTTATATTAAATTTATATAAAAATTTCATTTTAATATAAATATTAATTTAATTTATATTAATTTTATATTAAAATTAAATCTATATAAAAATTTCATTTAAATATAAATATTACTTTGATTTATATTAATTTTCTATTAAAATTAAATCTATATAAAAATTTCATTTAATTATAAATATTACTGTAATTTATATTCATTTCATATTAATATTAAATGTATATAAAAATTTCATATAAATATAAATATTACTTTAATTTATATTAATTTTATATTAAAATTAAATCTATATAAAAATTGCATTTAAATATAAATATTAATTTAATTTATATTAATTTTATATTAAAATTAAATCTATATAAAAATTCCATTTAAATATAAATATTACTTTAATTTATATTAATTTTATGTTAAAATTAAATCTATACAAAATTTCATTTAATTATAAATATTACATTAATTTATATTAATTTTATACTAATATTAAATTTATATAAAAATTGCATTTTAATATAAATATTACTTTAATTCATATTCATTTGAAATTAATATTAAATTTGTATAAAAAATTCATTTAAATATAAATATTAATTTAATTTATATTAATTTTATATTAAAACTAAATCTATATAAAAATTTCATTTAATTATAAATATTACTTTAATTCATATTAATTTTATGTTAAAATTAAATCTATACAAAATTTTCTTTTAATTATAAATATTACTGTAATTTATATTCATTTCATATTAATATTAAATTTATATAAAAATTGCATTTAAATATAAATATTAATTTAATTTATATTAATTTTCTATTAATATTAAATCTATATAAAAATTTCTTTTTATTATAAATATTACTTTAATTTATATTCATTTGATGTTAATATTAAATTTGTATAAAAATTTCATTTAAATATAAATATTACTTTAATTTCTATTAATTTTATACTTATATTAAATTTATATAAAAATTTCATTTAAATATAAATATTAATTTAATTTATATTAATTTTATATTAAAACTAAATCTATATAAAAATTTCATTTAATTATAAATATTACTTTAATTCATATTAATTTTATGTTAAAATTAAATCTATACAAAAATTTCATTTAATTATAAATATTACTTTAATTCATATTAATTTTATGTTAAAATTAAATCTATACAAAAATTTCATTTAATTATAAATATTACTGTAATTTATATTCATTTCATATTAATATTAAATTTATATAAAAATTACATTTAAATATAAATATTACTTTAATTTATATTAATTTTCTATTAAAATTAAATCTATATAAAAGTTTCATTTAATTATAAATATTACTTTAATTTCTATTAATTTTCTATTAAAATTAAATCTATATAAAAATTTCATTTAATTATAAATATTACTGTAATTTATATTCATTTCATATTAATATTATATTTATATAAAAATTACATTTAAATATAAATATTAAATTAATTTATATTAATTTTATATCAAACATAAATCTATATAAAAATTTCATTTAAATATAAATATTACTTAAATTTATATGAATTTTATATTTAAATTAAATCTGTATAAAAAAATTCCATTTAAATATAAATATTACATTAATTTATATTAATTTTATATTAAAACTAAATCTATATAAAAATTTCATTTAAATATAAATATTACTTTAATTTATATTAATTTTATATTTAAATTAAATCTGTATAAAAATATCATTTAAATATAAATATTACTTTAATTTATATTAATTTTCTATTAAAATTAAATCTATATAAAAATTTCATTTAATTATAAATATTACTTTAATTCATATTAATTTTATGTTAAAATTAAATCTATACAAAAATTTCATTTAATTATAAATATTACTTTAATTCATATTAATTTTATGTTAAAATTAAATCTATACAAAAATTTCATTTAATTATAAATATTACTGTAATTTATATTCATTTCATATTAATATTAAATTTATATAAAAATTACATTTAAATATAAATATTACTTTAATTTATATTAATTTTCTATTAAAATTAAATCTATATAAAAGTTTCATTTAATTATAAATATTACTTTAATTTCTATTAATTTTCTATTAAAATTAAATCTATATAAAAATTTCATTTAATTATAAATATTACTTTAATATATATTCATTTCATATTAATATTAAATGTATATAAAAATTTCATATAAATATAAATATTACTTTAATTTATTTTAATTTTATATTAAAATTAAATCTATATAAAAATTTCATTTAAATATAAATATTACTTTAATTTATATTAATTTTATATTTAAATTAAATCTGTATAAAAATATCATTTAAATATAAATATTACTTTAATTTATATTAATTTTCTATTAAAATTTCATTTAATTATAAATATTATTTTAATTCATATTAATTTTATGTTAAAATTAAATCTATATAAAAATTTCTTTTAATTATAAATATTACTTTAATTCATATTAATTTTATGTTAAAATTAAATCTATACAAAAATTTCATTTAATTATAAATATTACTGTAATTTATATTCATTTCATATAAATATTAAATGTATATAAAAATTTCATATAAATATAAATATTACTTTAATTTATATTAATTTTATATTAAAATTAAATCTATATAAAAATTGCATTTAAATATAAATATTAATTTAATTTATATTAATTTTATATTAAAATTAAATCTATATAAAAATTCCATTTAAATATAAATATTACTTTAATTTATATTAATTTTATATTAAAACTAAATCTATATAAAAATTTCATTTAATTATAAATATTACTTTAATTCATATTAATTTTATGTTAAAATTAAATATATACAAAAATTTCATTTAATTATAAATATTACTTTGATTTATATTAATTTTCTATTAAAATTAAATCTATATAAAAATTTCATTTAATTATAAATATTACTGTAATTTATATTCATTTCATATTAATATTAAATTTATATAAAAATTACATTTAAATATAAATATTACTTTAATTTATATTAATTTTCTATTAAAATTAAATCTATATAAAAGTTTCATTTAATTATAAATATTACTTTAATTTCTATTAATTTTCTATTAAAATTAAATCTATATAAAAATTTCATTTAATTATAAATATTACTGTAATTTATATTCATTTCATATTAATATTATATTTATATAAAAATTACATTTAAATATAAATATTAAATTAATTTATATTAATTTTATATCAAACATAAATCTATATAAAAATTTCATTTAAATATAAATATTACTTAAATTTATATGAATTTTATATTTAAATTAAATCTGTATAAAAAAATTCCATTTAAATATAAATATTACATTAATTTATATTAATTTTATATTAAAACTAAATCTATATAAAAATTTCATTTAATTATAAATATTACTTTAATATATATTCATTTCATATTAATATTAAATGTATATAAAAATTTCATATAAATATAAATATTACTTTAATTTCTATCAATTTTATACTTATATTAAATTTATATAAAAATTTCATTTTAATATAAATATTAATTTAATTTATATTAATTTTATATAAAAATTTCATTTTAATATAAATATTACTTTGATTTATATTAATTTCCTATTAAAATTAAATCTATATAAAAATTTCATTTAATTATAAATATTACATTAATTTATATTAATTTTATACTAATACTAAATTTATATAAAAATTGCATTTTAATATAAATATTACTTTAATTTATATTAATTTTCTATTAAAATTAAATCTATATAAAAATTTCATTTAATTATAAATATTATTTTAATTCATATTAATTTTATGTTAAAATTAAATATATACAAAAATTTCATTTAATTATAAATATTACTTTGATTTATATTAATTTCCTATTAAAATTAAATCTATATAAAAATTTCATTTAATTATAAATATTACATTAATTTATATTAATTTTATACTAATATTAAATTTATATAAAAATTGCATTTTAATATAAATATTACTTTAATTTATATTAATTTTATGTTAAAATTAAATCTATACAAAATTTTCTTTTAATTATAAATATTACTTTAATTCATATTAATTTTATGTTAAAATTAAATCTATACAAAAATTTCATTTAATTATAAATATTACTGTAATTTATATTCATTTCATATAAATATTAAATTTATATAAAAATTACATTTAAATATAAATATTAAATTAATTTATATTAATTTTCTATTAAAATTAAATCTATATAAAAATTTCATTTAATTATAAATATTACTGTAATTTATATTCATTTCATATTAATATTATATTTATATAAAAATTACATTTAAATATAAATATTAAATTAATTTATATTAATTTTATATCAAACATAAATCTATATAAAAATTTCATTTAAATATAAATATTACTTAAATTTATATGAATTTTATATTTAAATTAAATCTGTATAAAAAAATTTCATTTAAATATAAATATTACATTAATTTATATTAATTTTATATTAAAACTAAATCTATATAAAAATTTCATTTAATTATAAATATTACTTTAACATATATTCATTTCATATTAATATTAAATGTATATAAAAATTTCATATAAATATAAATATTACTTTAATTTATTTTAATTTTATATTAAAATTAAATCTATATAAAAATTTCATTTAAATATAAATATTACTTTAATTTATATTAATTTTATATTTAAATTAAATCTGTATAAAAATATCATTTAAATATAAATATTACTTTGATTTATATTAATTTTCTATTAAAATTAAATCTATATAAAAATTTCATTTAATTATAAATATTACTGTAATTTATATTCATTTCATATTAATATTAAATGTATATAAAAATTTCATATAAATATAAATATTACTTTAATTTATATTAATTTTATATTAAAATTAAATCTATATAAAAATTGCATTTAAATATAAATATTAATTTAATTTATATTAATTTTATATTAAAATTAAATCTATATAAAAATTCCATTTAAATATAAATATTACTTTAATTTATATTAATTTTATGTTAAAATTAAATCTATACAAAATTTCATTTAATTATAAATATTACATTAATTTATATTAATTTTATACTAATATTAAATTTATATAAAAATTGCATTTTAATATAAATATTACTTTAATTCATATTCATTTGAAATTAATATTAAATTTGTATAAAAAATTCATTTAAATATAAATATTAATTTAATTTATATTAATTTTATATTAAAACTAAATCTATATAAAAATTTCATTTAATTATAAATATTACTTTAATTCATATTAATTTTATGTTAAAATTAAATCTATACAAAATTTTCTTTTAATTATAAATATTACTGTAATTTATATTCATTTCATATTAATATTAAATTTATATAAAAATTGCATTTAAATATAAATATTAATTTAATTTATATTAATTTTCTATTAATATTAAATCTATATAAAAATTTCTTTTTATTATAAATATTACTTTAATTTATATTCATTTGATGTTAATATTAAATTTGTATAAAAATTTCATTTAAATATAAATATTACTTTAATTTCTATTAATTTTATACTTATATTAAATTTATATAAAAATTTCATTTAAATATAAATATTAATTTAATTTATATTAATTTTATATTAAAACTAAATCTATATAAAAATTTCATTTAATTATAAATATTACTTTAATTCATATTAATTTTATGTTAAAATTAAATCTATACAAAAATTTCATTTAATTATAAATATTACTTTAATTCATATTAATTTTATGTTAAAATTAAATCTATACAAAAATTTCATTTAATTATAAATATTACTGTAATTTATATTCATTTCATATTAATATTAAATTTATATAAAAATTACATTTAAATATAAATATTACTTTAATTTATATTAATTTTCTATTAAAATTAAATCTATATAAAAGTTTCATTTAATTATAAATATTACTTTAATTTCTATTAATTTTCTATTAAAATTAAATCTATATAAAAATTTCATTTAATTATAAATATTACTGTAATTTATATTCATTTCATATTAATATTATATTTATATAAAAATTACATTTAAATATAAATATTAAATTAATTTATATTAATTTTATATCAAACATAAATCTATATAAAAATTTCATTTAAATATAAATATTACTTAAATTTATATGAATTTTATATTTAAATTAAATCTGTATAAAAAAATTCCATTTAAATATAAATATTACATTAATTTATATTAATTTTATATTAAAACTAAATCTATATAAAAATTTCATTTAAATATAAATATTACTTTAATTTATATTAATTTTATATTTAAATTAAATCTGTATAAAAATATCATTTAAATATAAATATTACTTTAATTTATATTAATTTTCTATTAAAATTAAATCTATATAAAAATTTCATTTAATTATAAATATTACTTTAATTCATATTAATTTTATGTTAAAATTAAATCTATACAAAAATTTCATTTAATTATAAATATTACTTTAATTCATATTAATTTTATGTTAAAATTAAATCTATACAAAAATTTCATTTAATTATAAATATTACTGTAATTTATATTCATTTCATATTAATATTAAATTTATATAAAAATTACATTTAAATATAAATATTACTTTAATTTATATTAATTTTCTATTAAAATTAAATCTATATAAAAGTTTCATTTAATTATAAATATTACTTTAATTTCTATTAATTTTCTATTAAAATTAAATCTATATAAAAATTTCATTTAATTATAAATATTACTTTAATATATATTCATTTCATATTAATATTAAATGTATATAAAAATTTCATATAAATATAAATATTACTTTAATTTATTTTAATTTTATATTAAAATTAAATCTATATAAAAATTTCATTTAAATATAAATATTACTTTAATTTATATTAATTTTATATTTAAATTAAATCTGTATAAAAATATCATTTAAATATAAATATTACTTTAATTTATATTAATTTTCTATTAAAATTTCATTTAATTATAAATATTATTTTAATTCATATTAATTTTATGTTAAAATTAAATCTATATAAAAATTTCTTTTAATTATAAATATTACTTTAATTCATATTAATTTTATGTTAAAATTAAATCTATACAAAAATTTCATTTAATTATAAATATTACTGTAATTTATATTCATTTCATATAAATATTAAATGTATATAAAAATTTCATATAAATATAAATATTACTTTAATTTATATTAATTTTATATTAAAATTAAATCTATATAAAAATTGCATTTAAATATAAATATTAATTTAATTTATATTAATTTTATATTAAAATTAAATCTATATAAAAATTCCATTTAAATATAAATATTACTTTAATTTATATTAATTTTATATTAAAACTAAATCTATATAAAAATTTCATTTAATTATAAATATTACTTTAATTCATATTAATTTTATGTTAAAATTAAATATATACAAAAATTTCATTTAATTATAAATATTACTTTGATTTATATTAATTTTCTATTAAAATTAAATCTATATAAAAATTTCATTTAATTATAAATATTACTGTAATTTATATTCATTTCATATTAATATTAAATTTATATAAAAATTACATTTAAATATAAATATTACTTTAATTTATATTAATTTTCTATTAAAATTAAATCTATATAAAAGTTTCATTTAATTATAAATATTACTTTAATTTCTATTAATTTTCTATTAAAATTAAATCTATATAAAAATTTCATTTAATTATAAATATTACTGTAATTTATATTCATTTCATATTAATATTATATTTATATAAAAATTACATTTAAATATAAATATTAAATTAATTTATATTAATTTTATATCAAACATAAATCTATATAAAAATTTCATTTAAATATAAATATTACTTAAATTTATATGAATTTTATATTTAAATTAAATCTGTATAAAAAAATTCCATTTAAATATAAATATTACATTAATTTATATTAATTTTATATTAAAACTAAATCTATATAAAAATTTCATTTAATTATAAATATTACTTTAATATATATTCATTTCATATTAATATTAAATGTATATAAAAATTTCATATAAATATAAATATTACTTTAATTTCTATCAATTTTATACTTATATTAAATTTATATAAAAATTTCATTTTAATATAAATATTAATTTAATTTATATTAATTTTATATAAAAATTTCATTTTAATATAAATATTACTTTGATTTATATTAATTTCCTATTAAAATTAAATCTATATAAAAATTTCATTTAATTATAAATATTACATTAATTTATATTAATTTTATACTAATACTAAATTTATATAAAAATTGCATTTTAATATAAATATTACTTTAATTTATATTAATTTTCTATTAAAATTAAATCTATATAAAAATTTCATTTAATTATAAATATTACTTTAATTCATATTAATTTTATGTTAAAATTAAATATATACAAAAATTTCATTTAATTATAAATATTACTTTGATTTATATTAATTTTATGTTAAAATTAAATCTATACAAAAATTTCATTTAATTATAAATATTACTGTAATTTATATTCATTTCATATTAATATTAAATTTATATAAAAATTACATTTAAATATAAATATTACTTTAATTTATATTAATTTTCTATTAAAATTAAATCTATATAAAAGTTTCATTTAATTATAAATATTACTTTAATTTCTATTAATTTTCTATTAAAATTAAATCTATATAAAAATTTCATTTAATTATAAATATTACTGTAATTTATATTCATTTCATATTAATATTATATTTATATAAAAATTACATTTAAATATAAATATTAAATTAATTTATATTAATTTTATATCAAACATAAATCTATATAAAAATTTCATTTAAATATAAATATTACTTAAATTTATATGAATTTTATATTTAAATTAAATCTGTATAAAAAAATTCCATTTAAATATAAATATTACATTAATTTATATTAATTTTATATTAAAACTAAATCTATATAAAAATTTCATTTAATTATAAATATTACTTTAATATATATTCATTTCATATTAATATTAAATGTATATAAAAATTTCATATAAATATAAATATTACTTTAATTTCTATCAATTTTATACTTATATTAAATTTATATAAAAATTTCATTTTAATATAAATATTAATTTAATTTATATTAATTTTATATAAAAATTTCATTTTAATATAAATATTACTTTGATTTATATTAATTTCCTATTAAAATTAAATCTATATAAAAATTTCATTTAATTATAAATATTACATTAATTTATATTAATTTTATACTAATACTAAATTTATATAAAAATTGCATTTTAATATAAATATTACTTTAATTTATATTAATTTTCTATTAAAATTAAATCTATATAAAAATTTCATTTAATTATAAATATTATTTTAATTCATATTAATTTTATGTTAAAATTAAATATATACAAAAATTTCATTTAATTATAAATATTACTTTGATTTATATTAATTTCCTATTAAAATTAAATCTATATAAAAATTTCATTTAATTATAAATATTACATTAATTTATATTAATTTTATACTAATATTAAATTTATATAAAAATTGCATTTTAATATAAATATTACTTTAATTTATATTAATTTTATGTTAAAATTAAATCTATACAAAATTTTCTTTTAATTATAAATATTACTTTAATTCATATTAATTTTATGTTAAAATTAAATCTATACAAAAATTTCATTTAATTATAAATATTACTGTAATTTATATTCATTTCATATAAATATTAAATTTATATAAAAATTACATTTAAATATAAATATTAAATTAATTTATATTAATTTTCTATTAAAATTAAATCTATATAAAAATTTCATTTAATTATAAATATTACTGTAATTTATATTCATTTCATATTAATATTATATTTATATAAAAATTACATTTAAATATAAATATTAAATTAATTTATATTAATTTTATATCAAACATAAATCTATATAAAAATTTCATTTAAATATAAATATTACTTAAATTTATATGAATTTTATATTTAAATTAAATCTGTATAAAAAAATTTCATTTAAATATAAATATTACATTAATTTATATTAATTTTATATTAAAACTAAATCTATATAAAAATTTCATTTAATTATAAATATTACTTTAACATATATTCATTTCATATTAATATTAAATGTATATAAAAATTTCATATAAATATAAATATTACTTTAATTTATTTTAATTTTATATTAAAATTAAATCTATATAAAAATTTCATTTAAATATAAATATTACTTTAATTTATATTAATTTTATATTTAAATTAAATCTGTATAAAAATATCATTTAAATATAAATATTACTTTAATTTATATTAATTTTCTATTAAAATTAAATCTATATAAAAATTTCATTTAATTATAAATATTATTTTAATTCATATTAATTTTATGTTAAAATTAAATCTATATAAAAATTTCTTTTAATTATAAATATTACTTTAATTCATATTAATTTTATGTTAAAATTAAATCTATACAAAAATTTCATTTAATTATAAATATTACTGTAATTTATATTCATTTCATATAAATATTAAATTTATATAAAAATTACATTTAAATATAAATATTAAATTAATTTATATTAATCTTATATTAAAATTAAATCTATATAAAAATTTCATTTAAATATAAATATTACTTTAATTTCTATCAATTTTATACTTATATTAAATTTATATAAAAATTTCATTTTAATATAAATATTAATTTAATTTATATTAATTTTATATAAAAATTTCATTTTAATATAAATATTAATTTAATTTAAATTAATTTTATATTAAAATTAAATCTATATAAAAATTTCATTTAAATATAAATATTACTTTGATTTATATTAATTTTCTATTAAAATTAAATCTATATAAAAATTTCATTTAATTATAAATATTACTGTAATTTATATTCATATCATATTAATATTAAATGTATATAAAAATTTCATATAAATATAAATATTACTTTAATTTATATTAATTTTATATTAAAATTAAATCTGTATAAAAATTGCATTTAAATATAAATATTAATTTAATTTATATTAATTTTATATTAAAATTAAATGTATATAAAAATTCCATTTAAATATAAATATTACTTTAATTTATATTCATTTCATATTAATATTAAATTTATATAAAAATTACATTTAAATATAAATATTACTTTAATTTATATTAATTTTCTATTAAAATTAAATCTATATAAAAGTTTCATTTAATTATAAATATTACTTTAATTTCTATTAATTTTCTATTAAAATTAAATCTATATAAAAATTTCATTTAATTATAAATATTACTGTAATTTATATTCATTTCATATTAATATTATATTTATATAAAAATTACATTTAAATATAAATATTAAATTAATTTATATTAATTTTATATCAAACATAAATCTATATAAAAATTTCATTTAAATATAAATATTACTTAAATTTATATGAATTTTATATTTAAATTAAATCTGTATAAAAAAATTCCATTTAAATATAAATATTACATTAATTTATATTAATTTTATATTAAAACTAAATCTATATAAAAATTTCATTTAATTATAAATATTACTTTAATATATATTCATTTCATATTAATATTAAATGTATATAAAAATTTCATATAAATATAAATATTACTTTAATTTATTTTAATTTTATATTAAAATTAAATCTATATAAAAATTTCATTTAAATATAAATATTACTTTAATTTATATTAATTTTATATTTAAATTAAATCTGTATAAAAATATCATTTAAATATAAATATTACTTTAATTTATATTAATTTTCTATTAAAATTAAATCTATATAAAAATTTCATTTAATTATAAATATTATTTTAATTCATATTAATTTTATGTTAAAATTAAATATATACAAAAATTTCATTTAATTATAAATATTACTTTGATTTATATTAATTTCCTATTAAAATTAAATCTATATAAAAATTTCATTTAATTATAAATATTACATTAATTTATATTAATTTTATACTAATATTAAATTTATATAAAAATTGCATTTTAATATAAATATTACTTTAATTCATATTCATTTGAAATTAATATTAAATTTGTATAAAAAATTCATTTAAATATAAATATTAATTTAATTTATATTAATTTTATATTAAAACTAAATCTATATAAAAATTTCATTTAATTATAAATATTACTTTAATTCATATTAATTTTATGTTAAAATTAAATCTATACAAAATTTTCTTTTAATTATAAATATTACTGTAATTTATATTCATTTCATATTAATATTATATTTATATAAAAATTACATTTAAATATAAATATTAAATTAATTTATATTAATTTTATATCAAACATAAATCTATATAAAAATTTCATTTAAATATAAATATTACTTAAATTTATATGAATTTTATATTTAAATTAAATCTGTATAAAAAAATTTCATTTAAATATAAATATTACATTAATTTATATTAATTTTATATTAAAACTAAATCTATATAAAAATTTCATTTAATTATAAATATTACTTTAATATATATTCATTTCATATTAATATTAAATGTATATAAAAATTTCATATAAATATAAATATTACTTTAATTTATTTTAATTTTATATTAAAATTAAATCTATATAAAAATTTCATTTAAATATAAATATTACTTAAATTTATATGAATTTTATATTTAAATTAAATCTGTATAAAAAAATTCCATTTAAATATAAATATTACATTAATTTATATTAATTTTATATTAAAACTAAATCTATATAAAAATTTCATTTAATTATAAATATTACTTTAATATATATTCATTTCATATTAATATTAAATGTATATAAAAATTTCATATAAATATAAATATTACTTTAATTTATTTTAATTTTATATTAAAATTAAATCTATATAAAAATTTCATTTAAATATAAATATTACTTTAATTTATATTAATTTTATATTTAAATTAAATCTGTATAAAAATATCATTTAAATATAAATATTACTTTAATTTATATTAATTTTCTATTAAAATTAAATCTATATAAAAATTTCATTTAATTATAAATATTATTTTAATTCATATTAATTTTATGTTAAAATTAAATATATACAAAAATTTCATTTAATTATAAATATTACTTTGATTTATATTAATTTCCTATTAAAATTAAATCTATATAAAAATTTCATTTAATTATAAATATTACATTAATTTATATTAATTTTATACTAATATTAAATTTATATAAAAATTGCATTTTAATATAAATATTACTTTAATTCATATTCATTTGAAATTAATATTAAATTTGTATAAAAAATTCATTTAAATATAAATATTAATTTAATTTATATTAATTTTATATTAAAACTAAATCTATATAAAAATTACATTTAATTATAAATATTACTTTAATTCATATTAATTTTATGTTAAAATTAAATCTATACAAAATTTTCTTTTAATTATAAATATTACTGTAATTTATATTCATTTCATATTAATATTATATTTATATAAAAATTACATTTAAATATAAATATTAAATTAATTTATATTAATTTTATATCAAACATAAATCTATATAAAAATTTCATTTAAATATAAATATTACTTAAATTTATATGAATTTTATATTTAAATTAAATCTGTATAAAAAAATTTCATTTAAATATAAATATTACATTAATTTATATTAATTTTATATTAAAACTAAATCTATATAAAAATTTCATTTAATTATAAATATTACTTTAATATATATATTCATTTCATATTAATATTAAATGTATATAAAAATTTCATATAAATATAAATATTACTTTAATTTATTTTAATTTTATATTAAAATTAAATCTATATAAAAATTTCATTTAAATATAAATATTACTTTAATTTATATTAATTTTATATTTAAATTAAATCTGTATAAAAATATCATTTAAATATAAATATTACTTTAATTTATATTAATTTTCTATTAAAATTAAATCTATATAAAAATTTCATTTAATTATAAATATTATTTTAATTCATATTAATTTTATGTTAAAATTAAATCTATATACAAATTTCTTTTAATTATAAATATTACTTTAATTCATATTAATTTTATGTTAAAATTAAATCTATACAAAAATTTCATTTAATTATAAATATTACTGTAATTTATATTCATTTCATATAAATATTAAATTTATATAAAAATTACATTTAAATATAAATATTAAATTAATTTATATTAATCTTATATTAAAATTAAATCTATATAAAAATTTCATTTAAATATAAATATTACTTTAATTTCTATCAATTTTATACTTATATTAAATTTATATAAAAATTTCATTTTAATATAAATATTAATTTAATTTATATTAATTTTATATAAAAATTTCATTTTAATATAAATATTAATTTAATTTAAATTAATTTTATATTAAAATTAAATCTATATAAAAATTTCATTTAAATATAAATATTACTTTGATTTATATTAATTTTCTATTAAAATTAAATCTATATAAAAATTTCATTTAATTATAAATATTACTGTAATTTATATTCATTTCATATTAATATTAAATGTATATAAAAATTTCATATAAATATAAATATTACTTTAATTTATATTAATTTTATATTAAAATTAAATCTGTATAAAAATTGCATTTAAATATAAATATTAATTTAATTTATATTAATTTTATATTAAAATTAAATGTATATAAAAATTCCATTTAAATATAAATATTACTTTAATTTATATTCATTTCATATTAATATTAAATTTATATAAAAATTACATTTAAATATAAATATTACTTTAATTTATATTAATTTTCTATTAAAATTAAATCTATATAAAAGTTTCATTTAATTATAAATATTACTTTAATTTCTATTAATTTTCTATTAAAATTAAATCTATATAAAAATTTCATTTAATTATAAATATTACTGTAATTTATATTCATTTCATATTAATATTATATTTATATAAAAATTACATTTAAATATAAATATTAAATTAATTTATATTAATTTTATATCAAACATAAATCTATATAAAAATTTCATTTAAATATAAATATTACTTAAATTTATATGAATTTTATATTTAAATTAAATCTGTATAAAAAAATTCCATTTAAATATAAATATTACATTAATTTATATTAATTTTATATTAAAACTAAATCTATATAAAAATTTCATTTAATTATAAATATTACTTTAATATATATTCATTTCATATTAATATTAAATGTATATAAAAATTTCATATAAATATAAATATTACTTTAATTTATTTTAATTTTATATTAAAATTAAATCTATATAAAAATTTCATTTAAATATAAATATTACTTTAATTTATATTAATTTTATATTTAAATTAAATCTGTATAAAAATATCATTTAAATATAAATATTACTTTAATTTATATTAATTTTCTATTAAAATTAAATCTATATAAAAATTTCATTTAATTATAAATATTATTTTAATTCATATTAATTTTATGTTAAAATTAAATATATACAAAAATTTCATTTAATTATAAATATTACTTTGATTTATATTAATTTCCTATTAAAATTAAATCTATATAAAAATTTCATTTAATTATAAATATTACATTAATTTATATTAATTTTATACTAATATTAAATTTATATAAAAATTGCATTTTAATATAAATATTACTTTAATTCATATTCATTTGAAATTAATATTAAATTTGTATAAAAAATTCATTTAAATATAAATATTAATTTAATTTATATTAATTTTATATTAAAACTAAATCTATATAAAAATTTCATTTAATTATAAATATTACTTTAATTCATATTAATTTTATGTTAAAATTAAATCTATACAAAATTTTCTTTTAATTATAAATATTACTGTAATTTATATTCATTTCATATTAATATTATATTTATATAAAAATTACATTTAAATATAAATATTAAATTAATTTATATTAATTTTATATCAAACATAAATCTATATAAAAATTTCATTTAAATATAAATATTACTTAAATTTATATGAATTTTATATTTAAATTAAATCTGTATAAAAAAATTTCATTTAAATATAAATATTACATTAATTTATATTAATTTTATATTAAAACTAAATCTATATAAAAATTTCATTTAATTATAAATATTACTTTAATATATATTCATTTCATATTAATATTAAATGTATATAAAAATTTCATATAAATATAAATATTACTTTAATTTATTTTAATTTTATATTAAAATTAAATCTATATAAAAATTTCATTTAAATATAAATATTACTTTAATTTATATTAATTTTATATTTAAATTAAATCTGTATAAAAATATCATTTAAATATAAATATTACTTTAATTTATATTAATTTTCTATTAAAATTAAATCTATATAAAAATTTCATTTAATTATAAATATTATTTTAATTCATATTAATTTTATGTTAAAATTAAATCTATATACAAATTTCTTTTAATTATAAATATTACTTTAATTCATATTAATTTTATGTTAAAATTAAATCTATACAAAAATTTCATTTAATTATAAATATTACTGTAATTTATATTCATTTCATATAAATATTAAATTTATATAAAAATTACATTTAAATATAAATATTAAATTAATTTATATTAATCTTATATTAAAATTAAATCTATATAAAAATTTCATTTAAATATAAATATTACTTTAATTTCTATCAATTTTATACTTATATTAAATTTATATAAAAATTTCATTTTAATATAAATATTAATTTAATTTATATTAATTTTATATAAAAATTTCATTTTAATATAAATATTAATTTAATTTAAATTAATTTTATATTAAAATTAAATCTATATAAAAATTTCATTTAAATATAAATATTACTTTGATTTATATTAATTTTCTATTAAAATTAAATCTATATAAAAATTTCATTTAATTATAAATATTACTGTAATTTATATTCATTTCATATTAATATTAAATGTATATAAAAATTTCATATAAATATTATTGTTAAATAGGATTGAGATTGGAGATGCGCAATGGTAAGGATAAGCCCATGTGTTAACACTAATTGGAATAAGAGTTTATTTAACGACAATAAGTTCTACATTCGTAGAGCCTCGCGACACGATACATCGTCGTTACTGTCTGCCGAAGAACTGGACGAACAAAATGCGCGCAGCGCAACGGTTGCTCGCATAGCGATCCGAAAACAGTCGAAAGACGCTTGCCCGAAACAGACGAACGAACGAGAGAGTCGACCCCTCAAAGGATGCCGTCTCGGGATAATATCAATCGGCGATTTTCCATTACAACACTTCCCCTCGAGACGGATCATTTGTCGGTCTCGATTTATGTTTGGAAGTTCAATCCAAGCCTTTTGGACATCTCTATATGTTTCGGACCCGGTAGTCCTTTTGTAAACACATCAGCTATCATTTCGCCAGTTGGAATGTATTGTAATTTTATATCCTTTTGTTTTAAAACGTCACGGACGAAATGATGCCTTACATCTATGTGCTTCGTACGATTATGGAATACAGGATTTTCCGCAAGTCTGATCGCACCCTGATTGTCGCAATGTAGATCAATTTTCGATTTCGAGTCGAAGCCTAATTCGGAGAGAAAACGGCGCAGATATATGGCCTCTTTTGCGGCCTCGCTCATGCTCATGTACTCTGCTTCGACGGAAGAGAGAGCAACGGTTTTCTGCTTCTTGGATGCCCAAGAAATCGCGGCGCCGGCGAGATTGAAACAATACCCCGTGAAAGATCTTCGATCGTCCGTACAGTTTCCCCAGTCGGCGTCAGCGAATCCCTTTAATGACGTGCCGCTGGCCTCGTATTTAAGACCTACGTTAGAGGTGCCCCTCAAATAACGCAAGACGCGCTTCGCTTCAATCCAATGATTCTTGTTGAAGCAATTGTTAAACTGACTCAATGCGCCAACTGCGTGAGCTATGTCGGGTCTAGTAGCTACTGCCAGGTACATGAGTGAACCCATTAGTTCTCGATACGGCAAGTCTTTATGATCTTCGTCCGAATTATCGATTTCTTTTCGCAGTTTTCTACTTGGATCTAACGGAGTTGGCGCCGGTTTACAATTTGACATACCGAAGCGCTTCAATAGGTCCTCTATATAACCCCGCTGGTGCATTTGTATCGCTTGCTTGGAACGATTAAATTCTATGCCTAAACAGCACTTTACGTCGTTTAGATCTCTGATCTCGAAAATGTTTCCGATGTGCGCTTTGAAATCGTTTATTGTTTTGTGATCACGGGAGACTATTAAGATATCGTCTACGTAAATGAGAACCATCAAAATATTCTCCGCCTGCCCTCGATAATAAACGCACGGATCGGCCTTACTCGGAAGTAATCCGAATTCTTTTAGTTCTTTATCTAAACGACAATGCCAGCTACGACCGGCTTGTTTTAAGCCGTACAAAGCTTTCCGCAATGAGCAAACCTTGTTGCCGTTTCCCATACTACGCCGCATTTCGATAGCTTTGTTTCTTATAACACTACATTTTTCGGTTTCGACTAAAATATCCAGTGCCTTCTCAACGTTACGGGGAATCTCCATAAAAACTTCTTCGTCGAGATTGCCATTTAAATATGCCGACGTCACGTCTATTTGGTGGATTTTCATGTTATATTCGGCTGCAAGGGCGGCCATGACTCTAACCGATTCCAAACGCGCGACCGGCGCGAATGTTTCGCAAAAATCGATCCCGTAACGCTGAGAGAATCCGCGCGCTACTATTCTTGCTTTCCGACGATCGATTTCGCCATTCGGCTTATGTTTATTTCGCAAAACAATGCGACTTCCGATCACTCTCGCGTTCTCTGGACGATCGACAATTTTCCAGGTATCGTTTCTTAATATCGACCCTAATTCAACGGCGATGGCCTGGTGCCATTCGTCCGTGTCCGGACCCGCGATGGCTCGTTCTAGAGGGATTTCGGCCATAAATGCTTCGACCGCGGTATTTCCTAATTGCACCATATTGTACTCTTTCCGGGGTCTTCCCCTCGTACCTGTGAGCACTTTTCTTGGTCTACCTCTACCTCTACGAGATTGTACGTCTTCGAAATTATTTCTGATTCGCACGTCTAACTCGCCATTGCCGTCGCTCGATTCGCCCGTGTTGTACTCGCCCGTACCGTCGCTCGATTCGCCCGTATTGTCCCCGTTCTCGAGAGGATCGCTCCGATCGTTTCGAGAAGATAGATCAATATCGATAGTCATGTTTTCCCGCTTGTTTCGGTCTGCATCGCCCGCTAGAATATTTTCGGAATGCGCGTTTTCGAGGCTAGAGTCAATACCCACTCTCTTTTGAATCGCATTGTGATTCTCGAGAAATTTCACGTCGCGCGCAATTTCTATCCGGTTTTCTACCTTATTCCATATTCTATATCCCTTCGAACATTCAGCGTAACCGATAAATATGCCCCTTCGCGATCGCGGTTCGAACTTCCCCTTGTTTGGACTGTTATTTAGAAAATAAACATCGCATCCAAAATCGCGAAAATAATTCACATTAGGCACCTTCTCGTAAATCTTTTCAAATGGAGATTTGTCGCCTAGGACTCTCGATGGACATCGGTTGCGAATGTAATTTGCCGTCGATACGGCCTCCGCCCAAAATGATCGCGGTAAATCGGACTGCGCGATTAGACACCTCGCTACCTCGACAAGTGTCCGATTCTTTCGCTCGGCTAAACCGTTCTGCTGTGGATTATACGCTACCGATAATCTTCGCTTTATACCGTTATCGTTTAGGAACTTGTCGAAACGGGAGTTTACGTATTCTCTTCCGTTATCCGATTGAAAAGCTTTAATTTTTCGACCAGTTTGATTTTCGATATGGCTTTTAAAATCTCTAAACGCGTCGAAAACTTGATCTTTTGATTTTAGGAATCGTATCTCGCACCATCTCGAATACTCGTCAATGAATGTGACAAAATATTTGTTGCCCGCGCGTGATTCCGTTCGCATAGGTCCGCATAAATCGCTATGAATTATGTCTAGGATACCCGTCGCGTGCTTCGATTTTTCGGGAAAGGGCGCCCGTGTCATTTTATTTTCGATACATATCTCACAACGCAGTGCTCGTTTGAATTCTTTAACGTTACCGCTCGTTATGATGCCTGTGCGACTCGCCTTCATCAAATCCTGCTGATTTAGGTGTCCGAGTCGCCGGTGCCACATCTCGAGTACGTTGTTGTGCTGGAAACTCGCTGCCCCTTCGTCCGTAACCATGGCCTGATCTGAGGGTTCCTTTTGTGACACGTAGTACAAACCGTCCTTGCGGGTGGCGACCAGCTTGTCGTTGCCCGCTTCGTCGATGATTGTCGCTTGATCCTTTGTGAAAAGCACCTTGTAACCACGATCCGTAATTTTTCCGACGGACAGCAAGTTTGTTCGCAGATCCGGTACGTGCAAGGCTTCTTCTATCGTGAGATTGCTCTTCGAATCATTTTGTTCGACGACTATGCGCACCGTTCCGCTTGCGGTAATGTCGGTCGATGCGTTACTTGCGAGGTTTAACTTCCCGCGTCGCCGTTTATCAACATTTTCCAGACGATTCAGGCTTTTACATAAATGGGATGTACTGCCACTGTCCAAACACCAGAGTTCACTTTTCGTCTCACAATCGGTTACCGCTCGTGCTGCTTCGCAGTTTTGTCCGTATTCCGAAATTGTATAGAAGGAGAAATCACTGCTTGTACTACCCGCCGATTGCTTCGAATTTCCACCACCTTTGCGACATTCGGATGATATGTGGCCGAACTTTCGACACCGGAAGCACTTCACTTTCAAACGATCGTCTGTTTTATTGTCCGACACTTTGTTGAAGCTCTTCTTTGCGTGATTTGACTTCACATATTTCCCGGCAATCATGGCGTTCGACACTATGTCCCGCGATTCGTTTTTACGCGCATCGTTTTCTTCGATTATCTTTATCCGCAGAGCTTCGGGAGGCGGCAGCTCGTCGCGTGACTCGATCGCGCAACGGAAATTTTCGAAACTCTGTGGCAAACTGTACAATAGCAAAATGGCAAGCAGATCCGCGTTGACTTCGACATCCATTTCACTTAGCTTGTCCACGGCATCGAAAAACTTCCTGAGGTGTTCGCGAATATCATCGCCCTCGTTCATACGCTGCAGAGTCAATTTCTTCAGCAGCGTAGCCTTGCGCGCAGGTCCTCGTGACTGATATATTCGCTCGAGCTTCTGCCATACCTCCCTTGATGTTCTGCAGTTCTTAACTTGCTTCAGTTCCGACGGGCTAATCGACAGTATGATGTCCGACATTGCCTTTTCATCGTTTCCATTCCACGTGCGGAGAGCCGCTTCCGTTACTGGATCGTTGGCCGTCGCTATCGGTGCTTTCTTTTCACCACTGACGTAACCCCAAGCATCGTTTTTGACCAGCAATGCACGCATTTGAATTTTCCATGTGTCGTAGTTCTCTTTATTGAGAGCCTCGATTTTCACAAGATTCGCCATAGTCCCTAATGTTCGTAGACACTTGTACCGAACTTTAACGGGAATGCGCACGTTGCACCGACACTTTCCTATTCCACTATCTAGACTTTCCGAACTTCACGATAATCTGGGCCCATAACCTATTGTTAAATAGGATTGAGATTGGAGATGCGCAATGGTAAGGATAAGCCCATGTGTTAACACTAATTGGAATAAGAGTTTATTTAACGACAATAAGTTCTACATTCGTAGAGCCTCGCGACACGATACATCGTCGTTACTGTCTGCCGAAGAACTGGACGAACAAAATGCGCGCAGCGCAACGGTTGCTCGCATAGCGATCCGAAAAACAGTCGAAAGACGCTTGCCCGAAACAGACGAACGAACGAGAGAGTCGACCCCTCAAAGGATGCCGTCTCGGGATAATATCAATCGGCGATTTTCCATTACAAAAAATATAAATATTACTTTAATTTATATTAATTTTATATTAAAATTAAATCTATATAAAAATTGCATTTAAATATAAATATTAATTTAATTTATATTAATTTTATATTAAAATTAAATGTATATAAAAATTCCATTTAAATATAAATATTACTTTAATTTATATTCATTTCATATTAATATTAAATTTATATAAAAATTACATTTAAATATAAATATTACTTTAATTTATATTAATTTTCTATTAAAATTAAATCTATATAAAAGTTTCATTTAATTATAAATATTACTTTAATTTCTATTAATTTTCTATTAAAATTAAATCTATATAAAAATTTCATTTAATTATAAATATTACTTAAATTTATATGAATTTTATATTTAAATTAAATCTGTATAAAAAAATTCCATTTAAATATAAATATTACATTAATTTATATTAATTTTATATTAAAACTAAATCTATATAAAAATTTCATTTAATTATAAATATTACTTTAATATATATTCATTTCATATTAATATTAAATGTATATAAAAATTTCATATAAATATAAATATTACTTTAATTTATTTTAATTTTATATTAAAATTAAATCTATATAAAAATTTCATTTAAATATAAATATTACTTTAATTTATATTAATTTTATATTTAAATTAAATCTGTATAAAAATATCATTTAAATATAAATATTACTTTAATTTATATTAATTTTCTATTAAAATTAAATCTATATAAAAATTTCATTTAATTATAAATATTATTTTAATTCATATTAATTTTATGTTAAAATTAAATATATACAAAAATTTCATTTAATTATAAATATTACTTTGATTTATATTAATTTCCTATTAAAATTAAATCTATATAAAAATTTCATTTAATTATAAATATTACATTAATTTATATTAATTTTATACTAATATTAAATTTATATAAAAATTGCATTTTAATATAAATATTACTTTAATTCATATTCATTTGAAATTAATATTAAATTTGTATAAAAAATTCATTTAAATATAAATATTAATTTAATTTATATTAATTTTATATTAAAACTAAATCTATATAAAAATTTCATTTAATTATAAATATTACTTTAATTCATATTAATTTTATGTTAAAATTAAATCTATACAAAATTTTCTTTTAATTATAAATATTACTTTAATTCATATTAATTTTATGTTAAAATTAAATCTATACAAAAATTTCATTTAATTATAAATATTACTGTAATTTATATTCATTTCATATAAATATTAAATTTATATAAAAATTACATTTAAATATAAATATTAAATTAATTTATATTAATCTTATATTAAAATTAAATCTATATAAAAATTTCATTTAAATATAAATATTACTTTAATTTCTATCAATTTTATACTTATATTAAATTTATATAAAAATTTCATTTTAATATAAATATTAATTTAATTTATATTAATTTTATATTAAAATTAAATCTATATAAAAATTTCATTTAAATATAAATATTACTTTAATTCATATTAATTTTATGTTAAAATTAAATCTATACAAAAATTTCATTTAATTATAAATATTACTTTAATTCATATTCATTTCATATTAATATTAAATTTATATAAAAATTTCATTTAATTATAAATATTATTTTAATTCATATTAATTTTATGTTAAAATTAAATCTATATAAAAATTTCATTTAACTATAAATTTAAATTAATTTATATTCATTTGATATTAATATTAAATCTATATAAAAATTGCCTTTTAATATAAATATTAAATTAATTTATATTCATTTGATGTTAATATTAAATTTGTATAAAAATTTCGTATAAATATAAATATTACTTTAATTTATATTAATTTTATACTAATATTAAATTTATATAAAAATTGCATTTTAATATAAATATTACTTTAATTCATATTCATTTGAAATTAATATTAAATTTGTATAAAAAATTCATTTTAATATAAATATTACTTTAATTTATATTAATTTTCTATTAAAATTAAATCTATATAAAAATCTCATTTAAATACAAATACTACTTAAATTTATATTAATTTTATATTTAAATTCAATCTGTATAAAAATATCATTTAAATATAAATATTACTTTAATTTATATTAATTTTATACTTATATTAAATTTATATAAAAATTTCATTTAAATATAAATATTAATTTAATTTATATTAATTTTATATTAAAATTAAATCTATATAAAAATTTCATTTAATTATAAATATTACTTTAATTCATATTAATTTTATGTTAAAATTAAATCTATACAAAAATTTCATTTAATTATAAATATTACTGTAATTTATATTCATTTCATATTAATATTAAATTTATATAAAAATTACATTTAAATATAAATATTAAATAAATTTATATTAATCTTATATTAAAATTAAATCTATATAAAAATTTCATTTAAATATAAATATTACTTTAATTTCTATCAATTTTATACTTATATTAAATTTATATAAAAATTTCATTTTAATATAAATATTAATTTAATTTATATTAATTTTATATTAAAATTAAATCTATATAAAAATTTCATTTAAATATAAATATTACTTTGATTTATATTAATTTTCTATTAAAATTAAATCTATATAAAAATTTCATTTAATTATAAATATTACTGTAATTTATATTCATTTCATATAAATATTAAATTTATATAAAAATTACATTTAAATATAAATATTAAATTAATTTATATTAATCTTATATTAAAATTAAATCTATATAAAAATTTCATTTAAATATACATATTACTTTAATTTCTATCAATTTTATACTTATATTAAATTTATATAAAAATTTCATTTTAATATAAATATTAATTTAATTTATATTAATTTTATATTAAAATTAAATCTATATAAAAATTTCATTTAAATATAAATATTACTTTAATTCATATTAATTTTATGTTAAAATTAAATCTATACAAAAATTTCATTTAATTATAAATATTACTTTAATTCATATTCATTTCATATTAATATTAAATTTATATAAAAATTTCATTTAATTATAAATATTATTTTAATTCATATTAATTTTATGTTAAAATTAAATCTATATAAAAATTTCATTTAACTATAAATTTAAATTAATTTATATTCATTTGATATTAATATTAAATCTATATAAAAATTGCCTTTTAATATAAATATTAAATTAATTTATATTCATTTGATGTTAATATTAAATTTGTATAAAAATTTCGTATAAATATAAATATTACTTTAATTTATATTAATTTTATACTAATATTAAATTTATATAAAAATTGCATTTTAATATAAATATTACTTTAATTCATATTCATTTGAAATTAATATTAAATTTGTATAAAAAATTCATTTTAATATAAATATTACTTTAATTTATATTAATTTTCTATTAAAATTAAATCTATATAAAAATCTCATTTAAATATAAATATTACTTAAATTTATATTAATTTTATATTTAAATTCAATCTGTATAAAAATATCATTTAAATATAAATATTACTTTAATTTATATTAATTTTATACTTATATTAAATTTATATAAAAATTTCATTTAAATATAAATATTAATTTAAATTATATTAATTTTATATTAAAATTAAATCTATATAAAAATTTCATTTAATTATAAATATTACTTTAATTCATATTAATTTTATGTTAAAATTAAATCTATACAAAAATTTCATTTAATTATAAATATTACTGTAATTTATATTCATTTCATATAAATATTAAATTTATATAAAAATTACATTTAAATATAAATATTAAATAAATTTATATTAATCTTATATTAAAATTAAATCTATATAAAAATTTCATTTAAATATAAATATTACTTTAATTTCTATCAATTTTATACTTATATTAAATTTATATAAAAATTTCATTTTAATATAAATAGTAATTTAATTTATATTAATTTTATATTAAAATTAAATCTATATAAAAATTTCATTTAAATATAAATATTACTTTGATTTATATTAATTTTCTATTAAAATTAAATCTATATAAAAATTTCATTTAATTATAAATATTACTGTAATTTATATTCATTTCATATAAATATTAAATTTATATAAAAATTACATTTAAATATAAATATTAAATTAATTTATATTAATCTTATATTAAAATTAAATCTATATAAAAATTTCATTTAAATATAAATATTACTTTAATTTCTATCAATTTTATACTTATATTAAATTTATATAAAAATTTCATTTTAATATAAATATTAATTTAATTTATATTAATTTTATATTAAAATTAAATCTATATAAAAATTTCATTTAAATATAAATATTACTTTAATTCATATTAATTTTATGTTAAAATTAAATCTATACAAAAATTTCATTTAATTATAAATATTACATTAATTCATATTCATTTCATATTAATATTAAATTTATATAAAAATTTCATTTAATTATAAATATTATTTTAATTCATATTAATTTTATGTTAAAATTAAATCTATATAAAAATTTCATTTAACTATAAATTTAAATTAATTTATATCCATTTGATATTAATATTAAATCTATATAAAAATTGCCTTTTAATATAAATATTAAATTAATTTATATTCATTTGATGTTAATATTAAATTTGTATAAAAATTTCGTATAAATATAAATATTACTTTAATTTATATTAATTTTATACTATTAATTTATATTAATTTTATACTAATATTAAATTTATATAAAAATTGCATTTTAATATAAATATTACTTTAATTCATATTCATTTGAAATTAATATTAAATTTGTATAAAAAATTCATTTTAATATAAATATTACTTTAATTTATATTAATTTTCTATTAAAATTAAATTTATATAAATATTTCATTTAAATATAAATATTACTTTAATATATATTCATTTCATATTAATATTAAATTTATATAAAAATTACATTTATATATAAATATTACTTTAATTTATATTCATTTCATATTAAAATTAAATCTATATAAAAATTTCATTTAATTATAAATATTACTTTAATTTCTATTAATTTTCTATTAAAATTAAATCTATATAAAAACTTCATTTAATTATAAATATTACTTTAATTTATATTCATTTCATATTAATATTAAATTTATATAAAAATTACATTTAAATATAAATATTACTTTAATTTATATTCATTTCATATTAAAATTAAATCTATATAAAAATTTCATTTAATTATAAATATTACTTTAATTTCTATTAATTTTCTATTAAAATTAAATCTATATAAAAATTTCATTTAAATATAAATATTACTTTAATTTCTATCAATTTTATACTTATATTAAATTTATATAAAAATTACATTTAAATATAAATATTAAATTAATTTATATTCATTTGATATTAATATTAAATCAATATAAAAATTTTATATAATTATAAATATTAGTTTAATTTATATTAATTTTATACTAATGTTAAATTTATATAAAAATTGCATTTTAATATAAATATTACTTTAATTTATATTCATTTGAAATTAATATTAAATTTGTATAAAAAATTCATTTTAATATAAATATTACTTTAATTTATATTAATTTTCTATTAAAATTAAATTTATATAAATATTTCATTTAAATATAAATATTACTTTAATATATATTCATTTCATATTAATATTAAATTTATATAAAAATTACATTTATATATAAATATTACTTTAATTTATATTCATTTCATATTAAAATTAAATCTATATAAAAATTTCATTTAATTATAAATATTACTTTAATTTCTATTAATTTTCTATTAAAATTAAATCTATATAAAAACTCCATTTAATTATAAATATTACTTTAATTTATATTCATTTCATATTAATATTAAATTTATATAAAAATTACATTTAAATATAAATATTACTTTAATTTATATTCATTTCATATTAAAATTAATTCATTTAATTATAAATATTACTTTAATTTCTATTAATTTTATATTAAAATTAAATCTATATAAAAATTTCATTTAAATATAAATATTACTTTGATTTATATTAATTTTATGTTAAAATTAAATATATACAAAAATTTCATTTAATTATAAATATTACTTTGATTTATATTAATTTTCTATTAAAATTAAATCTATATAAAAATTTCATTTAAATATAAATATTACTTAAATTTATATGAATTTTATATTTAAATTAAATCTGTATAAAAAAATTCCATTTAAATATAAATATTACATTAATTTATATTAATTTTATATTAAAACTAAATCTATATAAAAATTTCATTTAATTATAAATATTACTTTAATTCATACTAATTTTATGTTAAAATTAAATCTATACAAAAATTTCATTTAATTATAAATATTACTTTAATTCATATTCATTTCATATTAATATTATATTTATATAAAAATTACATTTAAATATAAATATTACTTTAATTTATATTAATTTTCTATTAAAATTAAATCTATATAAAAATTTCATTTAATTATAAATATTACTTTAATTCATATTCATTTTATGTTAAAATTAAATCTATATAAAAATTTCATTTAACTATAAATATTACTTTAATATATATTCATTTCATATTAATATTAAATGTATATAAAAATTTCATATAAATATAAATATTACTTTAATTTATATTAATTTTATATTAAAATTAAATCTATATAAAAATTTCATTTAAATATAAATATTACTTTAATTTATATTAATTTTATATTTAAATTAAATCTGTATAAAAATATCATTTAAATATAAATATTACTTTAATTTATATTAATTTTATACTAATATTAAATTTATATAAAACTTGCATTTTAATATAAATATTACTTTAATTCATATTCATTTGAAATTAATATTAAATTTGTATAAAAAATTCATTTTAATATAAATATTACTTTAATTTATATTAATTTTCTATTAAAATTAAATTTATATAAATATTTCATTTAAATATAAATATTACTTTATTATATATTCATTTCATATTAATATTAAATTTATATAAAAATTACATTTAAATATAAATATTACTTTAATTTATATTCATTTCATATTAAAATTAAATCTATATAAAAATTTCATTTAATTATAAATATTACTTTAATTTCTATTAATTTTCTATTAAAATTAAATCTATATAAAAACTTCATTTAATTATAAATATTACTTTAATTTATATTCATTTCATATTAATATTAAATTTATATAAAAATTACATTTAAATATAAATATTAAATTAATTTATATTAATTTTCTATTAAAATTAAATCTATATAAAAATTTCATTTAAATATAAATATTACTTTAATTCATATTAATTTTATGTTAAAATTAAATCTATACAAAAATTTCATTTAATTATAAATATTACATTAATTCATATTCATTTCATATTAATATTAAATTTATATAAAAATTTCATTTAATTATAAATATTATTTTAATTCATATTAATTTTATGTTAAAATTAAATCTATATAAAAATTTCATTTAACTATAAATTTAAATTAATTTATATCCATTTGATATTAATATTAAATCTATATAAAAATTGCCTTTTAATATAAATATTAAATTAATTTATATTCATTTGATGTTAATATTAAATTTGTATAAAAATTTCGTATAAATATAAATATTACTTTAATTTATATTAATTTTATACTATTAATTTATATTAATTTTATACTAATATTAAATTTATATAAAAATTGCATTTTAATATAAATATTACTTTAATTCATATTCATTTGAAATTAATATTAAATTTGTATAAAAAATTCATTTTAATATAAATATTACTTTAATTTATATTAATTTTCTATTAAAATTAAATTTATATAAATATTTCATTTAAATATAAATATTACTTTAATATATATTCATTTCATATTAATATTAAATTTATATAAAAATTACATTTATATATAAATATTACTTTAATTTATATTCATTTCATATTAAAATTAAATCTATATAAAAATTTCATTTAATTATAAATATTACTTTAATTTCTATTAATTTTCTATTAAAATTAAATCTATATAAAAACTTCATTTAATTATAAATATTACTTTAATTTATATTCATTTCATATTAATATTAAATTTATATAAAAATTACATTTAAATATAAATATTACTTTAATTTATATTCATTTCATATTAAAATTAAATATATATAAAAATTTCATTTAATTATAAATATTACTTTAATTTCTATTAATTTTATATTAAAATTAAATCTATATAAAAATTTCATTTAAATATAAATATTACTTTGATTTATATTAATTTTATGTTAAAATTAAATATATACAAAAATTTCATTTAATTATAAATATTACTTTGATTTATATTAATTTTCTATTAAAATTAAATCTATATAAAAATTTCATTTAAATATAAATATTACTTAAATTTATATGAATTTTATATTTTAATTAAATCTGTATAAAAAAATTCCATTTAAATATTAATATTACATTAATTTATATTAATTTTATATTAAAACTAAATCTATATAAAAATTTCATTTAATTATAAATATTACTTTAATTCATACTAATTTTATGTTAAAATTAAATCTATACAAAAATTTCATTTAATTATAAATATTACTTTAATTCATATTCATTTCATATTAATATTATATTTATATAAAAATTACATTTAAATATAAATATTACTTTAATTTATATTAATTTTCTATTAAAATTAAATCTATATAAAAATTTCATTTAATTATAAATATTACTTTAATTCATATTCATTTTATGTTAAAATTAAATCTATATAAAAATTTCATTTAACTATAAATATTACTTTAATATATATTCATTTCATATTAATATTAAATGTATATAAAAATTTCATATAAATATAAATATTACTTTAATTTATATTAATTTTATATTAAAATTAAATCTATATAAAAATTTCATTTAAATATAAATATTACTTTAATTTATATTAATTTTATATTTAAATTAAATCTGTATAAAAATATCATTTAAATATAAATATTACTTTAATTTATATTAATTTTATACTAATATTAAATTTATATAAAACTTGCATTTTAATATAAATATTACTTTAATTCATATTCATTTGAAATTAATATTAAATTTGTATAAAAAATTCATTTTAATATAAATATTACTTTAATTTATATTAATTTTCTATTAAAATTAAATTTATATAAATATTTCATTTAAATATAAATATTACTTTAATATATATTCATTTCATATTAATATTAAATTTATATAAAAATTACATTTAAATATAAATATTACTTTAATTTATATTCATTTCATATTAAAATTAAATCTATATAAAAATTTCATTTAATTATAAATATTACTTTAATTTCTATTAATTTTCTATTAAAATTAAATCTATATAAAAACTTCATTTAATTATAAATATTACTTTAATTTATATTCATTTCATATTAATATTAAATTTATATAAAAATTACATTTAAATATAAATATTAAATTAATTTATATTAATTTTCTATTAAAATTAAATCTATATAAAAATTTCATTTAATTATAAATATTACTTTAATTCATATTAATTTTATGTTAAAATTAAATCTATATAAAAATTTCATTTAACTATAAATATTACTTTAATATATATTCATTTCATATTAATATTAAATGTATATAAAAATTTCATATAAATATAAATATTACTTTAATTTATATTAATTTTATATTAAAATTAAATCTATATAAAAATTTCATTTAAATATAAATATTACTTTAATTTATATTAATTTTATATTTAAATTAAATCTGTATAAAAATATCATTTAAATATAAATATTACTTTAATTTATATTAATTTTCTATTAAAATTAAATCTATATAAAAATTTCATTTAATTATAAATATTATTTTAATTCATATTAATTTTATGTTAAAATTAAATCTATATAAAAATTTCATTTAACTATAAATTTAAATTAATTTATATTCATTTGATATTAATATTAAATCTATATAAAAATTGCCTTTTAATATAAATATTAAATTAATTTATATTCATTTGATGTTAATATTAAATTTGTATAAAAATTTCGTATAAATATAAATATTACTTTAATTTATATTAATTTTATACTAATATTAAATTTATATAAAAATTGCATTTTAATATAAATATTACTTTAATTCATATTCATTTGAAATTAATATTAAATTTGTATAAAAAATTCATTTTAATATAAATATTACTTTAATTTATATTAATTTTCTATTAAAATTAAATTTATATAAATATTTCATTTAAATATAAATATTACTTTAATATATATTCATTTCATATTAATATTAAATTTATATAAAAATTACATTTAAATATAAATATTACTTTAATTTATATTATTTTTATACTAATGTTAAATTTATATAAAAATTGCATTTAAATATAAATATTACTTTAATTTATATTAATTTTATACTAATATTAAATTTATAGAAAAATTGCATTTTAATATAAATATTACTTTAATTTATATTAATTTTATACTAATATTAAATTTATATAAAAATTTCATATAAATATAAATATTACTTTAATTTATATTAATTTTATATTAAAATTAAATCTATATAAAAATGTCATTTAAATATAAATATTACTTTAATTTCTATTAATTTTATACTTATATTAAATTTATATAAAAATTTCATTTAAATATAAATATTAATTTAATTTATATTAATTTTATATTAAAACTAAATCTATATAAAAATTTCATTTAATTATAAATATTACTTTAATTTCTATTAATTTTCTATTAAATGTTACGAGCCAGGGCCGCGAGCAGCACGAGTGGCCGGCGAAGGGTTATTACCCTGGGAGTATGGTTAAAAACTGTTAGTTAAAGCGGACGCACCTTGATACGATTGTCAGGGAGCCGCTAGTATGAGTGAAGTTTCAGGGATGAACGTACGTGTGATGGAGGGGAAACTCTGACTTGAAAGATTATTAAGGAGGTTATAGAGTTTAGCGGACGCACCTTGATACGATTGTCAGGGAGCCGCTAGTAGGTTGGATTCAAGGGAAAAACGGACGATCCTTGATACGATTGTCAGGTTGCCGTTTAATTTGTGTGTGGACGTATAGGTAATGTGGATGATCCCAATATGAAATCGGGTAGGTACTAGGTTGGAAAATATCCCGATTAGGCGATTGGAATGTCGTCTAAGAGTTTGATAGGTGATGGGGTTGTTAGTAAGCCTCGTAACAAGTATAATTTAATTGATACAATCCGAGCGGTAAGATTGTATCATGTGGGAACGTTCAACTACTAAATTAGGATTGGTATAACAATAATTAAGGGTTGAAAGAATTTAGAAGTGATTAGGTAAAATTCAGATATATTCAAATCGTTATAGTTTACATTGAAATATATGTGTATGTGTCGCGAGATAGTGTGTGCGAGAATAAAAGAATATTACCTATGTTGCTCGATGTTGACGCACTGGCAAGATGCGGGGGTTTCGAAGCGATTTTACGTAATGCCTTAATAGATTTGTTACCGGACTACGGAATCTATACGGTTCAAAGGTTGGTCCGAAGGGGAACTTTAGCCCGATCTTACTGGAAATCGACTTACGAAAATACAGCACGACGCGACACGATTCGTGACTATGGAAGTACTGCCCCCTGAGAGTAAAAATGTACGGGTTTATATACCCTAAAATTGAAGGGGGTGGTGTGTTCATAACCTAATCGTCGCTTAGGACCAGACTCTAGTTTTTTGTCGATTTCCATTAAGTCGAGCCAGAAGTCGGTCTTCGTTAAAAGGGATCAACTAAGATATGAAAAGGTTATCTAGGACGTTTCCTGCCAGAGACGACTTTGAAGAGATTCCGGTGGGAAAGTCAACGGAATCTGTTCGCTAACCGTCACATAAAATTAAATCTATATAAAAATTTCATTTAATTATAAATATTACTGTAATTTATATTTATTTCATATTAATATTATATTTATATAAAAATTACATTTAAATATAAATATTAAATTAATTTATATTAATTTTATATCAAACATAAATCTATATAAAAATTTCATTTAAATATAAATATTACTTAAATTTATATGAATTTTATATTTAAATTAAATCTGTATAAAAAAATTCCATTTAAATATAAATATTACATTAATTTATATTAATTTTATATTAAAACTAAATCTATATAAAAATTTCATTTAATTATAAATATTACTTTAATTCATATTAATTTTATGTTAAAATTAAATCTATACAAAAATTTCATTTAATTATAAATATTACTTTAATTCATATTCATTTCATATTAATATTAAATTTATATAAAAATTACATTTAAATATAAATATTACTTTAATTTATATTAATTTTCTATTAAAATTAAATCTATATAAATATTTTATTTAAATATAAGTATTACTTTAATATATATTCATTTCATATTAATATTAAATTTATATAAAAATTACATTTAAATATAAATATTACTTTAATTTATTTTAATTTTATACTAATGTTAAATTTATATAAAAATTGCATTTAAATATAAATATTACTTTAATTTATATTAATTTTATACTAATATTAAATTTATATAAAAATTGCATTTTAATATAAATATTACTTTAATTTATATTAATTTTATACTAATATTAAATTTATATAAAAATTTCATATAAATATAAATATTACTTTAATTTATATTAATTTTATATTAAAATTAAATCAATATAAAAATTTCATTTAAATATAAATATTACTTTAATTTCTATTAATTTTATACTTATATTAAATTTATATAAAAATTTCATTTAAATATAAATATTAATATAATTTATATTAATTTTATATTAAAACTAAATCTATATAAAAATTTCATTTAATTATAAATATTACTTTAATTTCTATTAATTTTCTATTGAAATTAAATCTATATAAAAATTTCATTTAATTATAAATATTACTGTAATTTGTATTTATTTCATATTAATATTATATTTATATAAAAATTACATTTAAATATAAATATTAAATTAATTTATATTAATTTTATATCAAACATAAATCTATATAAAAATTTCATTTAAATATAAATATTACTTAAATTTATATGAATTTTATATTTAAATTAAATCTGTATAAAAAAATTCCATTTAAATATAAATATTACATTAATTTATATTAATTTTATATTAAAACTAAATCTATATAAAAATTTCATTTAATTATAAATATTACTTTAATTTCTATTAATTTTCTATTAAAATTAAATCTATATAAAAACTTCATTTAATTATAAATACTACTTTAATTTATATTCATTTCATATTAATATTAAATTTATATAAAAATTACATTTAAATATAAATATTAAATTAATTTATATTCATTTGATATTAATATTAAATCTATATAAAAATTTCATTTAATTATAAATATTACTTTAATTCATATTAATTTTATGTTAAAGTTAAATCTATACAAAAATTTCATTTAATTATAAATATTACTTTAATTCATATTCATTTCATATTAATATTAAATTTATATAAAAATTACATTTAAATATAAATATTACTTTAATTTATATTAATTTTCTATTAAAATTAAATCTATATAAAAATTTCATTTAATTATAAATATTACTTTAATTCATATTAATTTTATGTTAAAATTAAATCTATATAAAAATTTCATTTAACTATAAATATTACTTTAATATATATTCATTTCATATTAATATTAAATTTATATAAAAATTTCATATAAATATAAATATTACTTTAATTTATATTAATCTTATATTAAAATTAAATCTATATAAAAATTTCATTTAAATATAAATATTACTTTAATTTATATTAATTTTATATTTAAATTAAATCTCTATAAAAATATCATTTAAATATAAATATTACTTTAATTTATATTAATTTTCTATTAAAATTAAATCTATATAAAAATTTCATGTAATTATAAATATTATTTTAATTCATATTAATTTTATGTTAAAATTAAATCTATATAAAAATTTCATTTAACTATAAATTTAAATTAATTTATATTCATTTGATATTAATATTGAATCTATATAAAAATTGCCTTTTAATATAAATATTAAATTAATTTATATTCATTTGATGTTAATATTAAATTTGTATAAAAATTTCGTATATATTACTTTTATATATTACTTTAATTTATATTAATTTTATACTAATATTAAATTTATATAAAAATTGCATTTTAATATAAATATTACTTTAATTCATATTCATTTGAAATTAATATTAAATTTGTATAAAAAATTCATTTTAATATAAATATTACTTTAATTTATATTCATTTCATATTAAAATTAAATCTATATAAAAATTTCATTTAATTATAAATATTACTTTAATTTCTATTAATTTTCTATTAAAATTAAATCTATATAAAAACTTCATTTAATTATAAATATTACTTTAATTTATATTCATTTCATATTAATATTAAATTTATATAAAAATTACATTTAAATATAAATATTAAATTAATTTATATTCATTTGATATTAATATTAAATCTATATAAAAATTTCATATAAATATAAATATTACTTTAATTTATATTAATTTTATATTAAAATTAAATCTATATAAAAATCTCATTTAAATATAAATATTACTTAAATTTATATTAATTTTATATTTAAATTCAATCTGTATAAAAATATCATTTAAATATAAATATTACTTTAATTTATATTAATTTTATACTTATATTAAATTTATATAAAAATTTCATTTAAATATAAATATTAATTTAATTTATATTAATTTTATATTAAAATTAAATCTATATAAAAATTTCATTTAATTATAAATATTACTTTAATTCATATTAATTTTATGTTAACATTAAATCTATACAAAAATTTCATTTAATTATAAATATTACTGTAATTTATATTCATTTCATATAAATATTAAATTTATATAAAAATTACATTTAAATATAAATATTAAATTAATTTATATTAATCTTATATTAAAATTAAATCTATATAAAAATTTCATTTAAATATAAATATTACTTTAATTTCTATCAATTTTATACTTATATTAAATTTACATAAAAATTTCATTTTAATATAAATATTAATTTAATTTATATTAATTTTATATTAAAATTAAATCTATATAAAAATTTCATTTAAATATAAATATTACTTTGATTTATATTAATTTTCTATTAAAATTAAATTTATATAAATATTTCATTTAAATATAAATATTACTTTAATATATATTCATTTCATATTAATATTAAATTTATATAAAAATTACATTTAAATATAAATATTACTTTAATTTATATTAATTTTATACTAATGTTAAATTTATATAAAAATTGCATTTAAATATAAATATTACTTTAATTCATATTAATTTTATGTTAAAATTAAATCTATACAAAAATTTCATTTAATTATAAATATTACTTTAATATATATTCATTTCATATTAATATTAAATTTATATAAAAATTACATTTAAATATAAATATTACTTTAATTTATATTAATTTTATACTAATGTTAAATTTATATAAAAATTGCATTTAAATATAAATATTACTTTAATTTATATTAATTTTATACTAATATTAAATCTATATAAAAATTTCATTTAAATATAAATATTACTTTAATTTATATTAATTTTATATTTAAATTAAATCTGTATAAAAATATCATTTAAATATAAATATTACTTTAATTTATATTAATTTTCTATTAAAATTAAATCTATATAAAAATTTCATTTAATTATAAATATTATTTTAATTCATATTAATTTTATGTTAAAATTAAATCTATATAAAAATTTCATTTAACTATAAATTTAAATTAATTTATATTCATTTGATATTAATATTGAATCTATATAAAAATTGCCTTTTAATATAAATATTAAATTAATTTATATTCATTTGATGTTAATATTAAATTTGTATAAAAATTTCGTATAAATATAAATATTACTTTAATTTATATTAATTTTATACTAATATTAAATTTATATAAAAATTGCATTTTAATATAAATATTACTTTAATTCATATTCATTTGAAATTAATATTAAATTTGTATAAAAAATTCATTTTAATATAAATATTACTTTAATTTATATTAATTTTCTATTAAAATTAAATTTATATAAATATTTCATTTAAATATAAATATTACTTTAATATATATTCATTTGATATTAATATTAAATTTGTATAAAAAATTCATTTAAATATAAATATTACTTTAATTTATATTAATTTTATATTAAAACTAAATCTATACAAAAATTTCATTTAATTATAAATATTACTTTAATTCATATTCATTTCATATTAATATTAAATTTATATAAAAATTACATTTAAATATAAATATTACTTTAATTTATATTAATTTTCTATTAAAATTAAATCTATATAAAAATTTCATTTAATTATAAATATTACTTTAATATATATTCATTTCATATTAATATTAAATTTATATAAAAATTACATTTAAATATAAATATTACTTTAATTTATATTAATTTTATACTAATGTTAAATTTATATAAAAATTGCATTTAAATATAAATATTACTTTAATTTATATTAATTTTATACTAATATTAAATTTATATAAAAATTGCATTTTAATATAAATATTACTTTAATTTATATTAATTTTATACTAATATTAAATTTATATAAAAATTTCATATAAATATAAATATTACTTTAATTTATATTAATTTTATATTAAAATTAAATCTATATAAAAATTTCATTTAAATATAAATATTACTTTAATTTCTATTAATTTTATACTTATATTAAATTTATATAAAAATTTCATTTAAATATAAATATTAATTTTATATTAAAATTAAATCTATATAAAAATTTCATTTAATTATAAATATTACTGTAATTTATATTTATTTCATATTAATATTATATTTATATAAAAATTACATTTAAATATAAATATTAAATTAATTTATATTAATGTTATATCAAACATAAATCTATATAAAAATTTCATTTAAATATAAATATTACTTAAATTTATATGAATTTTATATTTAAATTAAATCTGTATAAAAAAATTCCATTTAAATATAAATATTACATTAATTTATATTAATTTTCTATTAAAATTAAATGTATATAAAAATTTCATTTAATTATAAATATTACTTTAATTCATATTAATTTTATGTTAAAATTAAATCTATATAAAAATTTCATTTAACTATAAAAATTACTTTAATATATATTCATTTCATATTAATATTAAATGTATATAAAAATTTCATATAAATATAAATATTACTTTAATTTATATTAATTTTATATTAAAATTAAATCTATGTATATAAAAATTTCATTTAAATATAAATATTACTTTAATTTATATTAATTATATATTTAAATTAAATCTGTATAAAAATATCATTTAAATATAAATATTACTTTAATTTATATTAATTTTATACTAATATTAAATTTATATAAAACTTGCATTTTAATATAAATATTACTTTAATTCATATTCATTTGAAATTAATATTAAATTTGTATAAAAAATTCATTTTAATATAAATATTACTTTAATTTATATTAATTTTCTATTAAAATTAAATTTATATAAATATTTCATTTAAATATAAATATTACTTTAATATATATTCATTTCATATTAATATTAAATTTATATAAAAATTACATTTAAATATAAATATTACTTTAATTTATATTCATTTCATATTAAAATTAAATCTATATAAAAATTTCATTTAATTATAAATATTACTTTAATTTCTATTAATTTTCTATTAAAATTAAATCTATATAAAAACTTCATTTAATTATAAATATTACTTTAATTTATATTCATTTCATATTAATATTAAATTTATATAAAAATTACATTTAAATATAAATATTAAATTAATTTATATTCATTTGATATTAATATTAAATCTATATAAAAATTTCATTTAAATATAAATATTACTTTAATTCATATTAATTTTATGTTAAAATTAAATCTATACAAAAATTTCATTTAATTATAAATATTACTTTAATTCATATTCATTTCATATTAATATTAAATTTATATAAAAATTACATTTAACTATAAATATTACTTTAATATATATTCATTTCATATTAATATTAAATGTATATAAAAATTTCATATAAATATAAATATTACTTTAATTTATATTAATTTTATATTAAAATTAAATCTATATAAAAATTTCATTTAAATATAAATATTACTTTAATTTATATTAATTTTATATTTAAATTAAATCTGTATAAAAATAACATTTAAATATAAATATTACTTTAATTTATATTAATTTTCTATTAAAATTAAATCTATATAAAAATTTCATTTAATTATAAATATTATTTTAATTCATATTAATTTTATGTTAAAATTAAATCTATATAAAAATTTCATTTAACTATAAATTTAAATTAATTTATATTCATTTGATATTAATATTGAATCTATATAAAAATTGCCTTTTAATATAAATATTAAATTAATTTATATTCATTTGATGTTAATATTAAATTTGTATAAAAATTTCGTATAAATATAAATATTACTTTAATTTATATTAATTTTATACTAATATTAAATTTATATAAAAATTGCATTTTAATATAAATATTACTTTAATTCATATTCATTTGAAATTAATATTAAATTTGTATAAAAAATTCATTTTAATATAAATATTACTTTAATTTATATTAATTTTCTATTAAAATTAAATTTATATAAATATTTCATTTAAATATAAATATTACTTTAATATATATTCATTTGATATTAATATTAAATTTGTATAAAAAATTCATTTAAATATAAATATTACTTTAATTTATATTAATTTTATATTAAAACTAAATCTATATAAAAATTTCATTTAATTATAAATATTACTTTAATTCATATTAATTTTATGTTAAAATTAAATCTATATAATAACTTCATTTAATTATAAATATTACTTTAATTTATATTCATTTCATATTAATATTAAATTTATATAAAAATTACATTTAAATATAAATATTAAATTAATTTATATTAATTTTATATCATACGTAAATCTATATAAAAATTTCATTTAAATATAAATATTACTTAAATTTATATGAATTTTATATTTAAATTAAATCTGTATAAAAAAATTCCATTTAAATATAAATATTACATTAATTTATATTAATTTTATATTAAAACTAAATCTATATAAAAATTTCATTTAAATATAAATATTACTTTAATTTATATTAATTTTCTATTAAAATTAAATCTATATAAAAATTTTATTTAAATATAAATATTACTTTAATTTATATTAATTTTATACTAATATTAAATTTTATTGTTAAATAGGATTGAGATTGGAGATGCGCAATGGTAAGGATAAGCCCATGTGTTAACACTAATTGGAATAGGAGTTTATTTAACGACAATAAGTTCTACATTCGTAGAGCCTCGCGATACGATACATCGTCGTTACTGTCTGCCGAAGAACTGGACGAACAAAATGCGCGCAGCGCAACGGTTGCTCGCATAGCGATCCGAAAAACAGTCGAAAGACGGTTGCCCGAAACAGACGAACGAACGAGAGAGTCGACCCCTCAAAGGATGCCGTCTCGGGATAATATCAATGGGCGATTTTCCATTACAACACTTCCCCTCGAGACGGATCATTTGTCGGTCTCGATTTATGTTTGGAAGTTCAATCCAAGCCTTTTGGACATCTCTATATGTTTCGGACCCGGTAGTCCTTTTGTAAACACATCAGCTATCATTTCGCCAGTTGGAATGTATTGTAATTTTATATCCTTTTGTTTTAAAACGTCACGGACGAAATGATGCCTTACATCTATGTGCTTCGTACGATTATGGAATACAGGATTTTCCGCAAGTCTGATCGCACCCTGATTGTCGCAATGTAGATCAATTTTCGATTTTGAGTCGAAGCCTAATTCGGAGAGAAAACGGCGCAGATATATGGCCTCTTTTGCGGCCTCGCTCATGCTCATGTACTCTGCTTCGACGGAAGAGAGAGCAACGGTTTTCTGCTTCTTGGATGCCCAAGAAATCGCGGCGCCGGCGAGATTGAAACAATACCCCGTGAAAGATCTTCGATCATCCGTACAGTTTCCCCAGTCGGCGTCAGCGAATCCCTTTAATGACGTGCCGCTGGCCTCGTATTTAAGACCTACGTTAGAGGTGCCCCTCAAATAACGCAAGACGCGCTTCGCTTCAATCCAATGATTCTTGTTAAAGCAATTGTTAAACTGACTCAATGCGCCAACTGCGTGAGCTATGTCGGGTCTAGTAGCTACTGCCAGGTACATGAGTGAACCCATTAGTTCTCGATACGGCAAGTCTTTATGATCTTCGTCCGAATTATCGATTTCTTTTCGCAGTTTTCTACTTGGATCTAACGGAGTTGGCGCCGGTTTACAATTTGACATACCGAAGCGCTTCAATAGGTCCTCTATATAACCCCGCTGGTGCATTTGTATCGCTTGCTTGGAACGATTAAATTCTATGCCTAAACAGCACTTTACGTCGTTTAGATCTCTGATCTCGAAAATGTTTCCGATGTGCGCTTTGAAATCGTTTATTGTTTTGAGATCACGGGAGACTATTAAGATATCGTCTACGTAAATGAGAACCATCAAAATATTCTCCGCCTGCCCTCGATAATAAACGCACGGATCGGCCTTACTCGGAAGTAATCCGAATTCTTTTAGTTCTTTATCTAAACGACAATGCCAGCTACGACCGGCTTGTTTTAAGCCGTACAAAGCTTTCCGCAATGAGCAAACCTTGTTGCCGTTTCCCATACTACGCCGCATTTCGATAGCTTTGTTTCTTATAACACTACATTTTTCGGTTTCGACTAAAATATCCAGTGCCTTCTCAACGTTACGGGGAATCTCCATGAAAACTTCTTCGTCGAGATTGCCATTTAAATATGCCGACGTCACGTCTATTTGGTGGATTTTCATGTTATATTCGGCTGCAAGGGCGGCCATGACTCTAACCGATTCCAAACGCGCGACCGGCGCGAATGTTTCGCAAAAATCGATCCCGTAACGCTGAGAGAATCCGCGCGCTACTATTCTTGCTTTCCGACGATCGATTTCGCCATTCGGCTTATGTTTATTTCGCAAAACAATGCGACTTCCGATCACTCTCGCGTTCTCTGGACGATCGACAATTTTCCAGGTATCGTTTTTTAATATCGACCCTAATTCAACGGCGATGGCCTGGTGCCATTCGTCCGTGTCCGGACCCGCGATGGCTCGTTCTAGAGGGATTTCGGCCATAAATGCTTCGACCGCGGTATTTCCTAATTGCACCATATTGTACTCTTTCCGGGGTCTTCCCCTCGTACCTGTGAGCACTTTTCTTGGTCTACCTCTACCTCTACGAGATTGTACGTCTTCGAAATTATTTCTGATTCGCACGTCTAACTCGCCATTGCCGTCGCTCGATTCGCCCGTGTTGTACTCGCTCGTACCGTCGCTCGATTCACCCGTATTGTCCCCGTTCTCGAGAGGATCGCTCCGATCGTTTCGAGAAGATAGATCAATATCGATAGTCATGTTTTCCCGCTTGTTTCGGTCTGCATCGCCCGCTAGGATATTTTCGGAATGCGCGTTTTCGAGGCTAGAGTCAATGCCAACCCTCTTTTGAATCGCATTGTGATTCTCGAGAAATTTCACGTCGCGCGCAATTTCTATCCGATTTTCTACCTTATTCCATATTCTATATCCCTTCGAAAATTCAGCGTAACCGATAAATATGCCCCTTCGCGATCGCGGTTCGAACTTCCCCTTGTTTGGACTGTTATTTAGAAAATAAACATCGCATCCAAAATCGCGAAAATAATTCACATTAGGCACCTTCTCGTAAATCTTTTCAAATGGAGATTTGTCGCCTAGGACTCTCGATGGACATCGGTTGCGAATGTAATTTGCCGTCGATACGGCCTCCGCCCAAAATGATCGCGGTAAATCGGACTGCGCGATTAGACACCTCGCTACCTCGACAAGTGTCCGATTCTTTCGCTCGGCTAAACCGTTCTGCTGTGGATTATACGCTACCGATAATCTTCGCTTTATACCGTTATCGTTTAGGAACTTGTCGAAACGTGAGTTTACGTATTCTCTTCCGTTATCCGATTGAAAAGCTTTAATTTTTCGACCAGTTTGATTTTCGATATGGCTTTTAAAATCTCTAAATGCGTCGAAAACTTGATCTTTTGATTTTAGGAACCGTATCTCGCACCATCTCGAATACTCGTCAATGAATGTGACAAAATATTTGTTGCCCGCGCGTGATTCCGTTCGCATAGGTCCGCATAAATCGCTATGAATTATGTCTAGGATACCCGTCGCGTGCTTCGATTTTTCGGGAAAGGGCGCCCGTGTCATTTTATTTTCGATACATATCTCGCAACGCAGTGCTCGTTTGAATTCTTTAACGTTACCGCTCGTTATGATGCCTGTGCGACTCGCCTTCATCAAATCCTGCTGATTTAGGTGTCCGAGTCGCCGGTGCCACATCTCGAGTACGTTGTTGTGCTGGAAACTCGCTGCCCCTTCGTCCGTAACCATGGCCTGATCTGAGGGTTCCTTTTGTGACACGTAGTACAAACCGTCCTTGCGGGTGGCGACCAGCTTGTCGTTGCCCGCTTCGTCGATGATTGTCGCTTGATCCTTTGTGAAAAGCACCTTGTAACCACGATCCGTAATTTTTCCGACGGACAGCAAGTTTGTTCGCAGATCCGGTACGTGCAAGGCTTCTTCTATCGTGAGATTGCTCTTCGAATCATTTTGTTCGACGACTATGCGCACCGTTCCGCTTGCGGTAATGTCGGTCGATGCGTTACTTGCGAGGTTTAACTTCCCGCGTCGCCGTTTATCAACATTTTCCAGACGATTCAGGCTTTTACATAAATGGGATGTACTGCCACTGTCCAAACACCAGAGTTCACTTTTCGTCTCACAATCGGTTACCGCTCGTGCTGCTTCGCAGTTTTGTCCGTATTCCGAAATTGTATAGAAGGAGAAATCACTGCTTGTACTACCCGCCGATTGCTTCGAATTTCCACCACCTTTGCGACATTCGGATGATATGTGGCCGAACTTTCGACACCGGAAGCACTTCACTTTCAAACGATCGTCTGTTTTATTGTCCGACACTTTGTTGAAGCTCTTCTTTGCGTGATTTGACTTCACATATTTCCCGGCAATCATGGCGTTCGACACTATGTCCCGCGATTCGTTTTTACGCGCATCGTTTTCTTCGATTATCTTTATCCGCAGAGCTTCGGGAGGCGGCAGCTCGTCGCGTGACTCGATCGCGCAACGGAAATTTTCGAAACTCTGTGGCAAACTGTACAATAGCAAAATGGCAAGCAGATCCGCGTTGACTTCGACATCCATTTCACTTAGCTTGTCCACGGCATCGAAAAACTTCCTGAGGTGTTCGCGAATATCATCGCCCTCGTTCATACGCTGCAGAGTCAATTTCTTCAGCAGCGTAGCCTTGCGCGCAGGTCCTCGTGACTGATATATTCGCTCGAGCTTCTGCCATACCTCGCTTGATGTTCTGCAGTTCTTAACTTGCTTCAGTTCCGACGGGCTAATCGACAGTATGATGTCCGACATTGCCTTTTCATCGTTTCCATTCCACGTGCGGAGAGCCGCTTCCGTTACTGGATCGTTGGCCGTCGCTATCGGTGCTTTCTATTCACCACTGACGTAACCCCAAGCATCGTTTTTGACCAGCAATGCACGCATTTGAATTTTCCATGTGTCGTAGTTCTCTTTATTGAGAGCCTCGATTTTCACAAGATTCGCCATAGTCCCTAATGTTCGTAGACACTTGTACCGAACTTTAACGGGAATGCGCACGTTGCACCGACACTTTCCTATTCCACTATCTAGACTTTCCGAACTTCACGATAATCTGGGCCCATAACCTATTGTTAAATAGGATTGAGATTGGAGATGCGCAATGGTAAGGATAAGCCCATGTGTTAACACTAATTGGAATAAGAGTTTATTTAACGACAATAAGTTCTACATTCGTAGAGCCTCGCGATACGATACATCGTCGTTACTGTCTGCCGAAGAACTGGAGGAACAAAATGCGCGCAGCGCAACGGTTGCTCGCATAGCGATCCGAAAAACAGTCGAAAGACGGTTGCCCGAAACAGACGAACGAACGAGAGAGTCGACCCCTCAAAGGATGCCGTCTCGGGATAATATCAATCGGCGATTTTCCATTACAACAAATTTATATAAAAATTGCATTTTAATATAAATATTACTTTAATTTATATTAATTTTATACTAATATTAAATTTATATAAAAATTGCATTTTAATATAAATATTGCTTTAATTCATATTAATTTTATATTAAAATTAAATCTATATAAAAATTTCATTTAAATATAAATATTACTTTAATTTATATTCATTTCATGTTAATAATAAATTTATATAAAAATTGCATTTAAATATAAATATTTCTTTAATTTATATTAATTTTCTATTAAAATTAAATCTATATAAGAATTTCATTTAAATATAAATAATACTTTAATTTATATTAATTTTCTATTAAAATTAAATCTATATAAAATGCAACGTTGCCCCGCGCGAGCGACTTTTTATGGCCGTCGTACGGGGTCAACCCCGAGGATTTACGGGCTCTGAGGCCGGGCCGTGCGCGGCCGCGCGGGCACGGTCCCCTCGGGACAAAGTGCTTCTCCGGGGAGGCTCAATCGAGAAGCAAAAATTTGAGTTCGGGCGCCAGGTACTCGGGAGTACCGCACAAAATGCAAAAGAGCACCGGGATCCGGGGAAACCGAATCCGAAGCGAGCCTCCGCGGAGCGCGAACGAAAGGATGTCGCGAACGGCCAGGAATTCGGACACAGGGGATAACGGGGACTGCCCTCGCGACAGGGTGGATCACGCAGGTCGACAGTAAGCAAGACGGAATCGGCTCGAAGTCATTTATTGAACTTTGTCCAACGTCCGGATTTTACAGGTGAGCGGCCACGTGGCCGCGAACCGGGAGCCCGCGCTCCTTATACACTTTGGCGACGGATGTTCGTTCGCGGAGCGCGTTCGTCGTTCTGTACCGTCCGCGAAATTGCAGGTGGTCGGGATTCTACGCGCCTCCGCTGAGGCGGAATTTCGCGAAGCGCAGGTGGACGGCGCGACGGATTTTCGGGACTATCGCGAGAATTTCACGTCCGATCGCCGACGGGAATCGACTCGCCACGCGCGCTGAATAATCCGCGGTCGTACGAGTTGGAAGAACTCGTAGACTCCGCGCGTTCGCGTGCGAATTTCGACGCCCGGCCGCGGTTCGCGATTCGGTAATTATTTCGCGACGCTATTCAATTTCCGACGCGACTCCTGAGGAAGACTTCTTATTCGCGGAGGGAAACGATACTCTTGCTCAAAGCGTCCTCAAGACGGACGCGAGCCGAAATTCGAAGACGAGGCGAATCCGCGTCGTCCTCACACCAAAATGGACGAGCCAACGCTAACGCGAGATCGGGGAATCACAAATCGACTTACCGTGGATGACTTTTTCGGCTCGGCTGTTCTCGCTTCCGAACTTTGGGCCGGATCTCAGTGGTCGGGAATCAGAACCCACTCGCGACTTTTCACGGGAATCGAAACCGGGACTTCGGAACTACGGAATTATTTTCGGACGTGCTTGTCTTCCGGAATTCAGTGCGACAGTGATTTCCCGATGCGCGCCGATCGAGAGCTTCGATTCTCGCTCTCCCCCCACTCTATCGGCCCTACCGAATTCCCGATTGGCGCTCTCCGCTTCGCGACTAGAAGATCGCAGGATCGTATCCTCGGGCAGGTCCTTGGGCCCCAGACCTGTAATTCTCGCCAAATGTTCGCCTTTTTCGGCGAACGGGGAAGAGCCATTCTTCTCCCCTGGAATTCTTCCAGCCACCCCCGCCGGGATTCAGTGCGAACGGGGTGAGACGACGGCCGGACCACCCATATACGATGATTAATCTGAATCTCTTAGTCCCGGTACGCCGTCTCCGTGGATCGAGATTTCCTCCAATGATACCAGTACTGGATTTTCGCCAATTAGTGGCCAATGGTTTTCCCGGGACGATCCTTGAGCGGGCGCCTTTCGGTATTTCCTCTCGGCCAATCGTGCCCTCGGCACGTCCCTGAAACGTTGCCGTACTCGGCACGCACGATAGATGGCGTTAGTCGCGTGAATATTTTCGGAAGTCTTTCCTTCAGGAGCGCTCTTGTGTCAACGAGTGGTTTCGTGCCCGTTTGAGGTCGGTCCGGTCCCTTATTAACGGTTATGTAACCGTTTTTATAAAACGGGGTGACGTCGCAAACTTGCAACGTCACAACTCCCCCCCCTTAAAATGGACCGGACCGACCGATGATTGTCGACCCTGTGACTCCCGACTCGTCAAAGTAGAGCGTTCCCTCCGGAAGTCAACCTTTACAATGGAGCCTTCACCGCCGGACAAACACGCCTTCGCCCCTTCCTGCTCCAAGTTTTCCTAAATGCCTGAAAATATTCGAAAATACCCGAAAATACTCGAAATTTCGGACAAGACCAACACACAATCTAACTACGGGTGGGAAGGTAACAAACTAAATAACGAATTACGCTTTCTTTTATGCGGAAATTAACATAAATGTGCTTTTTATTTCCCCTGTGCCGTAGGTTAACTTTCCCTAGGGGCGGGATTACAGAACGCAGAAAAAAAATTTTAATGAACGCAGCTGGAGCGGAAGTAATATAAGAAAAAAAATCATTGAAATATATCTAAATCTTCCGTTCGGGACTCGAAAATTGTAACGGTAATGTTGCTGGAACTAAGCAAGGAGTCAACGGGAATAACGCAAATTTTGAGCGATATGAGGCACTCGACTCGGGATTTATTCCCCCTACCACGGGAGTTTTGGGAGGCCCAATTTCTCTCGGTGGGCGTCGTTCATTTTTTTCCATTGTAACTTACAGTTCGGGCACGTTCGAACTGATTCCTCCGGACGTCCGCATTTATAGCAGTGGGCCTGCTGTTTTTCGGTGCAGTCCCGACGGTTGTGGCCTGCCTTGCCACAATTCCAGCAGCTGTCCGGGTCTTTGGCTTTTATGGGCTCTCCCTGGATATATTTTTCATATTGCTCCCACTTCGGGACTTGTTTCCTCTGTTTATGGTAATCCGGAATTTCTTGTCGGGATTGCCTCTTCTTTTCCGGGGTTCTGTTTTCCGGTTTTTCCGGACTTGCTTTCTCCTCCCTTATCGGAATTGTTTTCGGTGGGCACCTGAAATAATCTTCCAGTGCCTCTATATTTGAAATTATTCTCTCTATGTTTTTTTCTACTATCATCTTCGGTGTCGCTGTTTCTGGGGTGATTTCCCACGATGAGTCCCCAGCATTGGTTGGGTTTTCCTGGGTCCCTTCCGGAGTCGGTACTTGTTCCGGGTTTTCTTTCTCCGGGCTCATCGGTACTGCTAGTCCGGATTCGTTCACTTCCAAGCTGCCCAGGAGGTCCTCCACTACAACCTCCTCCGGTTCTTTCCGTAATGGTGGGAGGCAGGTCCTAAGCCATCTGACGTTTTCGGCTAACAATTTTAGGTCTTGTGCGATGACCTCGTATCTCGCCTCTATTACCGGATCCATTGTGAATCTCTGCATCTGAAAGGTGTGAATTTGCAGTGGCGGGCTGTTCCGTCGATATTTCGTGGGGTGGAACGTACGTTTTGAGGTCCGATACGTGGACTTTTCCCGCTTTTTGCCCTTCTAACGTGACTAGATGGTAAACTACGGCTGACGGTTTGCTTTTAATTCGGAAGGGTCCGACGAACTTCGGACTGAGCTTCGCAGCGATATTCTGCGCGGCGGACGACAATACGTGATTTCGTTTCAAGACTAAATCACCTATTTCGAATCGTTTATCCCGATGACGCAAATTATAATATTTTGCCTGGGTTTCGTATGCCCTATCGAGATTTTCCCCTACCCAGTGGCGCAATGTCGCGAGATGCGTAATTCGTTCCTTCCACTCCCCGGTCGGTACTGTTTCGATCTCTATTGGCGGTTCTTCCGCCGCTCTTCTACATTTAAAAGGTCTTGGCTCTCGTCCGAAATTTAGGAAAGCCGGAGACGCTTGGAGTACTGTGTGTTGTGCGGTATTGTACGCGAATCGGAATTTCGGGATATTCACGTCCCAATCGCGATGATCTTTACCAATGTACGAAATTATCATTGTTTTTAATATCCTATTCACCCGTTCTACGGGATTTGCCTGCGGGTGGTACGGAGGCGTTGTCGATATCGTAATTCCGTATTCTTCCGCGAGACCGTGAATATCTTTATTTACAAATTCGGTGCCGTTGTCGGTCACGAGAACCTCGGGCGTTCCCCAACGCGAAAATAGTTGGTTTTCTAGCGCCTCCGCGATTTTTGCCCCGGTGGCCTTCCGGAGGGGACAGCACTCGATCCACTTTGTAAAAAGATCTTGCATAACTAATAAATATGAGAATCCTGCACGACTGCGGGGAAGCGGACCCATTATGTCTGTTGCTACCACCATCCATGGTGCTCCGATACGACGCCTTCCCATAAGCCCGGAGGGGAGGGATTGTTCCACCTTCGATGCTTGGCAAATGGGACAGCGTCGCACGTATTCCACGGTGGTACGAAACATTCCCGGCCAAAAATATTTTTGTGCAATTCGGTGGTAGGTCTTTTCCACCCCTAAATGAGCCGCTTGCACCTCGTCGTGCGATTCTTTTAATATTTCTGTTCTCTCATCTGTCGGAACTACTAATTTCCATTCGTCCAGATCTTTACCGAGAATTTCCGCGATCAGTGGATCGGTGCGACGATGGTAAAGTTTCCCCTCCCGGATGGACCAGTCGGGAAATCGCTCCGGATTCGCTTCTATTTGACGGAATTTTTCTTCATACCAATCTGTTCGCGTCGCGGCCGCTATCGGTAATCCATCCCTCTCGGTTTCGGTTCCCTCGAACATTCGCGAAAGCGCGTCAGGCACGTGATTTAATTTGCCTTTTCGATATTGTATTTCGAAATCATATTCGAGCAGTTGTAATGCCCATCGCGCGAGTCTCCCCGACGGATTCGTTAGTTGTCGAATCCAACGAAGACTACTATGATCCGTAATAACCGTGAATCGATATCCTTCTAAATACGGTCGGAATTTCTGCACGGCCCACACGACAGCGAGGCATTCAAGTTCCGTCGCGGAATATTTTCGCTCTGCGCTGTTGAGTGAGCGACTCGCGAACGCGATCACCCTTTCCTCCCCCTCGATCTCTTGCCCTAATACCGCTCCTAACCCAACCGTACTTGCGTCGGTCTGTAAGACGAACGGGATTTCGAAATGTGGACACGCGAGGGTCGGCGCAGTCGCGATCAAAGATCTTAATTTTTCGAAGGCGGATTGTTGTCCGTCCTCCCATTTCCATGTCTGCCCTTTCCGAAGCAAGATATTTAATGGTTCCGCGACAGTAGCGAATTCCGGAATGAACCTTCTATACCAAGAAGCCATTCCGAGAAATCTTCGTAACTGTTTTAAATTTTTAGGAACCGGAAAGGACCGAATTGGAGCGATTTTATCCGCGTCGACTTTTAAACCCTCGCGACTGACCACAAACCCTAGATATTTAACTTCTTCCCTACAGAATTCGCATTTTTCGGGATTTACGATCAACCCGGCCGATTTGATTTTATTAAAAACTCTCTGGAGCCACTCCATGTGCTCTTCAAATGTAGTGGTCGCGATAATTATGTCGTCTAAATATGCGAACACGTAGGGTTCCATTTCCGGCCCAATTAATCGATCCAATAAACGTTGAAATGTTGCCGGAGCTCCAGTGAGCCCGTATGGCATTCGTCGGAAATGAAACAACCCTTTTCCAGGGACCGTAAACGCGGTAATTTCTTTACTATTTTCTTCGAGTGGTATTTGAAAATAGGCTTGGCTGAGATCGAGAGTGGAAATGTAACGCGCGGCGCGTAATTTGTCGAGAATGCTTGTCATAATAGGCAACGGATACGCGTCCTTCTTTGAAACTGTATTTACTTTGCGAAAATCTAAGCAAAATCGATATTTGCCATTCGCCTTTTTAACCATGACTATTGGGCTTGACCACTCACTCTCAGATGGTTCAATTATTCCATTTTCCAGCAGCGAATCTACCTCTTTGTAAATCGCCTGCTGTACTATCGGCGAGACCGAATAGGACCTTTGTTTAATAGGTCTATTGTCACCGACATCTATTCTGTGAGTGGTCAACGTTGTCATTCCCGGAATTTTCGCAAAGTCCGCCAGTTCCTTTTCCAGAAACACGCGTAATCGCTCCTTTTCCGTATTCGATAATGTTTGTAGGCCGCAGCAGAGTGGTTCGTTCGATTTGGGACCGAAGGGAAATTCGATTGCCGGTCGCGACGCGAAATGCCACTTTGCTCTGTGATATTCGACAACGATACCGAATTCCGCGATCGCGTCGATTCCCAATAATAACGGGTTCACCAAATTGTCAAGAACGCGTACCGTAATTTCTCGAGTTTCTTCTTTTATTGTAATACGTAACCGAGCTTGTTCCGTCGCTTTATCTATCGCGCCTGTTGCTAGTAAAAAATAGCACGTTTTATTTGTACGCGATGTTTCCGCGCGATATCCTACTGAGCGGATCACCGCTCGACTCGCAAACGATATTGACGATCCGGAATCTATTAAAGCTCGTGCGCGATACGTGCCGATTTTCGTTTCAATAATTAATAAAGATGGTTGCGAAATTACATCTTTTTCCGAATTCAATTCCGCGATGCGGGCCGAAATTATTGTGGGCGAGCCCGTTCCGGCCCCTGCGAACGGCTCCTTCGGAAGTTTTCCGGATTTTTCCTGCAATGACGGCATTCGCGGATTGTTACTCCCTGTTCCCCGCAACCGTAGCAGTGTATTTTACGCTGTTCCGTACACTCCCTCGCCCAGTGGCCTGTTCGTTGACAGTTCCAGCATTTGCCTTTTACCGTCGGTTTGTAGTCCGACGGTCGCACGGCGCAGCTAGCAGCTGTCACTTTCGGCTTGCCGCGATTCGGTTGCGGTCGGGAATCTTCGTCTCCCGTCGCGGAGTCGTTCGCTCGTCGCGTTGCTGCGTAGCGACGTTCGGTGGCAGGGGGTTCGCGGGGACGGGAGGGTCCCGCTCGGAATCCCTCGTCGTCGCTCTCCCCCCTCTCCCGTTCGCGAACCGCGTAGGCCGATTCGTACTGCTGAAATTTGTACGCTTTTTCGCGACCTAAACTTTTTGTGCGTTTATTGTATCGGCTCGGATCGTAGGCGAATGATTTGTTCGCTAGATACGGAGACCGATACAACTCCGCGTTTCCGAACGATACGTAACTTTCCGCTTCCCGTAATTTTTCTTCCAACTCTCCGAGAGTTTTAATGTTGTCTAACCCTATCCCGTTTCGAAGTTCGTCCCGCGCGCTCCAATAGATCCGCCGAATGCATTTTTCTTCCGACCACGGATTTTCCAACCGGCTTATCATCGTTCGCATGAACGTGAGATAGTCGCGTACCGGTTCATCCGGACCTTGTTTCCGGACTCGTAGATCGTGTTCGAGTAATTCTTGATAATCCGGGTCGAAATAATTTTTCCGGAATTCTTTTACGAATTTTTCCCATGACGTTAATGTTCCACGGGACGCGTACCATAGAGCGGCGACTCCGGAAAAGCAGATCGGCAGACAGCGTAAGAGGTCGGCATCTTTTAAGTTTGTACAATTCCTCATGTCTCGGAGTCTGGTGAGGAACATTTCGGGATCCTCCTCCGGTTTTCCCGCGAAATTTAGTTGCCATTTTCTCATGACCTCGTACGCTGAGGCCGCTCCGCGTCGTTCCGTCGGGACTTCTTCCGTTTGAGAGGGTGTATCTATTACGGTCGCGGGTCGTTTCAATATCGGCAGCTTAACTTTTCCGTGCCTCGGCATTTCCGGGACTCGTAACGTCGCGGTCGCGGTCTGGGATTTTGGCGGAGGGCCGTCCGGATCCCATTTAAGCGAAGTGACATACTCCTCCTCCGCGTCCGTCTCGTACGGGCTGTAATACGACATGTCGTCGCCGGTGGTCGACATTTTCGCCACCCGGTATTTCTCGAGAATCGACTGTCTACGCGACGTTTGTTGTGCCCCTTCGATTTCGAGGACTCGCTGCCGCGCGCGTTGTTTACTTTGCGCGTCCGGACTCTACGGGTGTCGAATAACACGTCGCCGTCGCACGCTCGGAAATTGCTATAACGTATTCTCGCGCACGAAATTAGAAACTCGAGAACGCGTTATTGTCAATCGATTCTGACCTTATTTATCGAATTTATCAGTTCAAGTTCAAATTACCCGTATTTGTTCTCGTTATTCTCGTCCTTGGACGATTTCCGAATTCACACAGTACTCTTCGCGAATGGTTTTTGCCTCTCCGGACAATGCGAACGCAAACACCACGGCAGTGTTGCGGGATTGCGAAAAAAAAATTTTCCAAGATATACGCGACAAATACAATACGAACACGAATTTTGCGTGCGGGAAAGGAAGCGTTTGCCAAACTTTACTAGGGCTCGGAAATTATTGCCCCTCACCTCAAAACGTATTTTCCCCTCACACAATCAATAATTTAACATATCAATTAAATAGGAAACATTTCTACGAAATAATTTAAATACTGGGAAACAGTCAACAAAAAAAAACAAAAAAAATAAGAAGAAATAAAACAAAGTGTCGCACTGGCTCTCTAAAGTCTTCCTCAGCGAGCTTCTTGCTCGCGCGGAACGCAAAATTTCACGAATTCAGGAGTGAGCGAATTTCGCAGCGGTTTGTAGCGTCGGAAATGAATAGTTCGCGGGCGCGCGATCGGTTCCGGAATTTTCCTTCACGTACCGTCGTGACCTGCGAGAGTCGACCGTTATCCCTGCGCCTGTCTCCGTTCTCGGGAACAAACCCTTACGAGAGAAAGGTCCCTGTTCGGGCGCCAATTTGCAACGTTGCCCCGCGCGAGCGACTTTTTATGGCCGTCGTACGGGGTCAACCCCGAGGATTTACGGGCTCTGAGGCCGGGCCGTGCGCGGCCGCGCGGGCACGGTCCCCTCGGGACAAAGTGCTTCTCCGGGGAGGCTCAATCGAGAAGCAAAAATTCGAGTTCGGGCGCCAGGTACTCGGGAGTACCGCACAAAATGCAAAAGAGCACCGGGATCCGGGGAAACCGAATCCGAAGCGAGCCTCCGCGGAGCGCGAACGAAAGGATGTCGCGAACGGCCAGGAATTCGGACACAGGGGATAACGGGGACTGCCCTCGCGACAGGGTGGATCACGCAGGTCGACAGTAAGCAAGACGGAATCGGCTCGAAGTCATTTATTGAACTTTGTCCAACGTCCGGATTTTACAGGTGAGCGGCCACGCGGCCGCGAACCGGGAGCCCGCGCTCCTTATACACTTTGGCGACGGATGTTCGTTCGCGGAGCGCGTTCGTCGTTCTGTACCGTCCGCGAAATTGCAGGTGGTCGGGATTCTACGCGCCTCCGCTGAGGCGGAATTTCGCGAAGCGCAGGTGGACGGCGCGACGGATTTTCGGGACTATCGCGGGAATTTCACGTCCGATCGCCGACGGGAATCGACTCGCCACGCGCGCTGAATAATCCGCGGTCGTACGAGTTGGAAGAACTCGTAGACTCCGCGCGTTCGCGTGCGAATTTCGACGCCCGGCCGCGGTTCGCGATTCGGTAATTATTTCGCGACGCTATTCAATTTCCGACGCGACTCCTGAGGAAGACTTCTTATTCGCGGAGGGAAACGATACTCTTGCTCAAAGCGTCCTCAAGACGGACGCGAGCCGAAATTCGAGGACGAGGCGAATCTGCATCGTCCTCACACCAAAATGGACGAGCCAACGCTAACGCGAGATCGGGGAATCACAAATCGACTTACCGTGGATGACTTTTTCGGCTCGGCTGTTCTCGCTTCCGAACTTTGGGCCGGATCTCAGTGGTCGGGAATCAGAACCCACTCGCGACTTTTCACGGGAATCGAAACCGGGACTTCGGAACTACGGAATTATTTTCGGACGTGCTTGTCTTCCGGAATTCAGTGCGACAGTGATTTCCCGATGCGCGCCGATCGAGAGCTTCGATTCTCGCTCTCCCCCCACTCTATCGGCCCTACCGAATTCCCGATTGGCGCTCTCCGCTTCGCGACTAGAAGATCGCAGGATCGTATCCTCGGGCAGGTCCTTGGGCCCCAGACCTGTAATTCTCGCCAAATGTTCGCCTTTTTCGGCGAACGGGGAAGAGCCATTCTTCTCCCCTGGAATTCTTCCAGCCACCCCCGCCGGGATTCAGTGCGAACGGGGTGAGACGACGGCCGGACCACCACCCATATACGATGATTAATCTGAATCTCTTAGTCCCGGTACGCCGTCTCCGTGGATCGAGATTTCCTCCAATGATACCAGTACTGGATTTTCGCCAATTAGTGGCCAATGGTTTTCCCGGGACGATCCTTGAGCGGGCGCCTTTCGGTATTTCCTCTCGGCCAATCGTGCCCTCGGCACGTCCCTGAAACGTTGCCGTACTCGGCACGCACGATAGATGGCGTTAGTCGCGTGAATATTTTCGGAAGTCTTTCCTTCAGGAGCGCTCTTGTGTCAAGAGTGGTTTCGTGCCCGTTTGAGGTCGGTCCGGTCCCATATTAACGGTTATGTAACCGCTTTTATAAAACGGGGTGACGTCGCAAACTTGCAACGTCACAAAAAATTTCATTTAATTATAAATATTACTGTAATTTATATTCATTTCATATTAATATTAAATTTATATAAAAATTACATTTAAATATAAATATTAAATTAATTTATATTCATTTGATATTAATATTAAATCTATATAAAAATTTCATATAATTATAAATATTAAATTAATTTATATTCATTTCATACTAATATTAAATTTATGTAATAATTTCATTTAATTATAAACATTACTTTAATTTATATTCATTTGATATTAATATTAAATTTGTATAAAAAATTCATTTAAATATAAATATTACTATAATTTATATTAATTTTATATTAAAACTAAATCTATATAAAAATTTCATTTAATTATAAATATTACTTTAATTCATATTAATTTTATGTTAAAATTAAATCTATACAAAAATTTCATTTAATTATAAATATTACTTTAATATATATTCATTTCATATTAATATTAAATTTATATAAAAATTACATTTAAATATAAATATTACTTTAATTTATATTAATTTTCTATTAAAATTAAGTCTATATAAAAATTTCATATAAATATAAATATTAGTTTAATTTATATTAATTTTATATTAAAATTAAATCTATATAAAAATCTCATTTAAATATAAATATTACTTAAATTTATATTAATTTTATATTTAAATTCAATCTGTATAAAAATATCATTTAAATATAAATATTACTTTAATTTATATTAATTTTATACTAATGTTAAATTTATATAAAAATTGCATTTAAATATAAATATTACTTTAATTTATATTAATTTTATACTAATATTAAATTTATATAAAAATTGCATTTTAATATAAATATTACTTTAATTTATATTAATTTTATACTAATATTAAATTTATATAAAAATTGCATTTTAATATAAATATTGCTTTAATTCATATTAATTTTATATTAAAATTAAATCTATACAAAAATTTCATTTAATTATAAATATTACTTTAATATATATTCATTTCATATTAATATTAAATTTATATAAAAATTTCATTTAAATATAAATATTACTTTTATTTATATTAATTTTATACTAATATTAAATTTACATAAAAATTGCATTCAAATATAAATATTACTCTAATTTATATAAATTTTATATTAAATTTAAATCTCTATAAAAATTTCATTTAAATATAAATATTACTTTAATTTATATTAATTTTATATTAAAACTAAATCTATATAAAAATTTCATTTAATTATAAATATTACTTTAATTCATATTAATTTTATGTTAAAATTAAATCTATACAAAAATTTCATTTAATTATAAATATTACTTTAATATATATTCATTTCATATTAATATTAAATTTATATAAAAATTACATTTAAATATAAATATTACTTTAATTTATATTAATTTTCTATTAAAATTAAGTCTATATAAAAATTTCATTTAATTATAAATATTACTTTAATTTATATTCATTTCATATTAAAATTAAGTCTATATAAAAATTTCATTTAAATATAAATATTACTTTAATTTATATTCATTTCATATTAATATTAAATTTATATAAAAATTTCATTTAAATATAAATATTACTTTTATTTATATTAATTTTATACTAATATTAAATTTACATAAAAATTGCATTCAAATATAAATATTACTCTAATTTATATAAATTTTATATTAAATTTAAGTCTCTATAAAAATTTGATTTAAATATAAATATTAATTTAATTTATATTAATTTTATACTAATGTTAAATTTATATAAATATTACATTTAAATATAAATATTACTTTAATTTATATTCATTTCATATTAATATTAAATTTATATAAAAATTGCATTTAAATATAAATATTAATTTAATTTATATTAATTTTCTATTAATATTAAATCTATATAAAAATTTTATTTAAATATAAATATTACTTTAATTTATATTCATTTCATGTTAATAATAAATTTATATAAAAATTGCATTTAAATATAAATATTACTTTAATTTATATTAATTTTCTATTAAAATTAAATCTATATAAGAATTTCATTTAAATATAAATATTAATTTAATTTATATTAATTTTATACTAATGTTAAATTTATATAAAAATTGCATTTAAATATAAATATTACTTTAATTTATATTGATTTTCTATTAAAATTAAATTTATATAAATATTACATTTAAATATAAATATTACTTTAATTTATATTCATTTCATATTAATATTAAATTTATATAAAAATTACATTTAAATATAAATATTAAATTAATTTATATTCATTTGATATTAATATTAAATCTATATAAAAATTTCATATAAATATAAATATTACTTTAATTTGTATTCATTTGATATTAATATTAAATCTATATAAAAATTTCATATAAATATAAATATTACTTTAATTTATATTAATTTTATATTAAAATTAAATCTATATAAAAATCTCATTTAAATATAAATATTACTTAAATTTATATTAATTTTATATTTAAATTCAATCTGTATAAAAATATCATTTAAATATAAATATTACTTTAATTTATATTAATTTTATACTAATGTTAAATTTATATAAAAATTGCATTTAAATATAAATATTACTTTAATTTATATTAATTTTATACTAATATTAAATTTATATAAAAATTGCATTTTAATATAAATATTACTTTAATTTATATTAATTTTATACTAATATTAAATTTATATAAAAATTGCATTTTAATATAAATATTGCTTTAATTCATATTAATTTTATATTAAAATTAAATCTATACAAAAATTTCATTTAATTATAAATATTACTTTAATATATATTCATTTCATATTAATATTAAATTTATATAAAAATTTCATTTAAATATAAATATTACTTTTATTTATATTAATTTTATACTAATATTAAATTTACATAAAAATTGCATTCAAATATAAATATTACTCTAATTTATATAAATTTAATATTAAATTTAAATCTCTATAAAAATTTCATTTAAATATAAATATTACTTTAATTTATATTAATTTTATATTAAAGCTAAATCTATATAAAAATTTCATTTAATTATAAATATTACTTTAATTCATATTAATTTTATGTTAAAATTAAATCTATACAAAAATTTCATTTAATTATAAATATTACTTTAATATATATTCATTTCATATTAATATTAAATTTATATAAAAATTACATTTAAATATAAATATTACTTTAATTTATATTAATTTTCTATTAAAATTAAGTCTATATAAAAATTTCATTTAATTATAAATATTACTTTAATTTATATTCATTTCATATTAAAATTAAGTCTATATAAAAATTTCATTTAAATATAAATATTACTTTAATTTATATTCATTTCATATTAATATTAAATTTATATAAAAATTTCATTTAAATATAAATATTACTTTTATTTATATTAATTTTATACTAATATTAAATTTACATAAAAATTGCATTCAAATATAAATATTACTCTAATTTATATAAATTTTATATTAAATTTAAGTCTCTATAAAAATTTGATTTAAATATAAATATTAATTTAATTTATATTAATTTTATACTAATGTTAAATTTATATAAAAATTGCATTTAAATATAAATATTACTTTAATTTATATTAATTTTCTATTAAAATTAAATCTATATAAGAATTTCATTTAAATATAAATATTAATTTAATTTATATTAATTTTATACTAATGTTAAATTTATATAAAAATTGCATTTAAATATAAATATTACTTTAATTTATATTGATTTTCTATTAAAATTAAATTTATATAAATATTACATTTAAATATAAATATTACTTTAATTTATATTCATTTCATATTAATATTAAATTTATATAAAAATTGCATTTAAATATAAATATTAATTTAATTTATATTAATTTTCTATTAATATTAAATCTATATAAAAATTTTATTTAAATATAAATATTACTTTAATTTATATTCATTTCATGTTAATAAATTTATATAAAAATGGCATTTAAATATAAATATTACTTTAATTTATATTAATTTTCTATTAAAATTAAATCTATATAAAAATTTTATTTAAATATTGTTGAAATTTGGCGCTAATCTATGGGTCATTGCGCGTGTGCGTTTGTTGGAGGCGCTACCTCGAGGCGATTAGCCTATACACACTGAGCGGGTCTTTTTCCCGCTTCTTGAGGCGTTGTAGAAAGTAGTCAGTTGTTTGAAGACTCTCCGCGATCAACGTTGCGTACCGCGTGCGTAGCTAACCGCGCTTTATATGGGTAGTATATAAAATTTAACTGTTATATTAAATAGAGCATGTTGCGCTCTATTCAATAAAGACGTTTCAACAGGTTATGGGCCCAGAAACGCTAACTACGCCTTTAAAATATATAAAACAGTAAGAAGTGAGGTTAGAGTCGCGCGCCACGTGTTCAGAAAAGTCGTAAAATGAATCTAGGAAAGATAGACCGGATCGAAAAGCTGAACAGCAAAAACTATGAAACCTGGAAGATACAAATGAAAAGTGTACTTAGATTCAATGATTTGTGGGATTACGTAAATGGAACCATACCCAAGCCCGAACAAAACTATGGTGAATGGAACAAGAATGACGAGAAGGCTCAGGACGTAATCACCCTAAGCATACAATCGGATCAGTACAATTACATTAAAAGGGCAAACACTTCGAGGGAAGCATGGGAAATGCTCAAAGGTATTTATGAATCAAGAAGGCCCATGAGGCAGTGCGTACTTTTCAATCAATTATATCGCCTAAAGAAGTCTACAGACCAGAGTATGTCTCAATATATAAATGAGTTTGTAAGAATAGCAGAACAATTGGAGGAGTGTGATATGAGATTACCAGAAAATCTGCTGTCTATTTGGCTTCTAAATTCACTACCAAGCGAGTATGAAACCATCAGCATAGCGATACAATCCAGAGACGGGATGCCAACTCTGGAAGAATTGAAGACAAGGTTGATCGAGGAGGAAGCTAGAAAACTGGAGAGTACGCGGGATCAAGAAGCAGAAAAAGAAGAAGAAGCCCTACTAACAAAGAGGAAAGGAGGGTACAAGAATATACCACCGAAGGACCACACGAAGCCTTCACAAGGTAAAAAGATAGTTAAATGCTATAACTGCGGAAAAGTAGGCCACCTGGCCAAAAATTGCAGATCCAATCCAAAAGGAAAGAGCATGGAAAGAAGAGACGATGCAATGACAGCAGTTGCCTTGAACACGGGTCTCCCAAAGTCGGGCGCATGGTGCCTAGACAGTGGCGCAACAACACATATGTGTAACGACAGCAGCAGATTCAATGGGTTGAATAGGAAAGAAACAACCACGGTTTACACAGCTGCAGAGGACTGCGTCAGGTCAGAGGGAAAGGGAGACGTAAATATAAAGGTGCAAGCCGAAGGTAACAATCTAAACGACATCAGATTGCAAGATGCAATGCTGGTACCACAATTCACAAGTAACCTATTATCGGTGTCAAGCATCACGAAACATGGTTACCAGGTAAAATTTCATAAAGAATATGCTGTCGTAACAAGAAAGGATGGATCTGTAGCGATGAAGGCTACCATGATAAATGGGTTGTATGTGGTTAACGAGAATTCTCCAGAGTATGCAGGTATGTCAAAGATTCATAATAATAACCTAACAAAATGGCACAACAGGTTAGGACATCTGAATTTTAACGACCTTAAGAGGATGAAAAATATGGTAGAAGGAATAAACGAAAGCATGGATGGTCAAACTGAGAAGTGTGAAATATGCGACAAATGCAAAATTCACCAACTGCCGTTCAAGTCATCAACGAGAAGGGAAAAGAGAGTACTAGGCCTCGTACATAGTGACATATGCGGTCCGATGCATGTAGCCTCGCTAGGGGGAGCGAGATATTTCGTTTCTTTCATTGACGACAAAACGAGATACACTGAAGTCGTCATGCTAAAGAAGAAGTCCGAGGTATTCCAGGCATTTAAGGAATATAAATCTAAAGCGGAGAGACTTACAGGACAATTAATAACGAAGCTTCGCACCGACAATGCCAAAGAGTACTTGTCAAGAGAATTCACAGATTACCTAAAAAGCGAAGGAATAACAAGGGAACTGACAGTCGCATACACACCGCAACAAAATGGAGTGGCCGAGAGAGCAAATAGAACATTAGTAGAAATGGCAAGATGCATGCTCCTACAGGCCAAAGTACCCTTCACCCTATGGGCAGAAGCCGTTAACGCAGCAGCGTATATTAGAAACAGGTGCCCAACGAAGGCTTTGGATAAGTGCACACCATACGAAGAATGGACGGGAAAGAGGCCGTACATCGGCTTCATGAGAATATTCGGTAGTCGTGTCGTTGCACTAAACAAAAGACACAGATACAACAAGTTCGCACCCAAGGGAAAAGAGTTCGTATTAGTCGGCTACTCAGAAGAAGCCAAAGCATATAGGCTATGGGAGAGAGGGACCAAAAATGTAGAGAAACTCAGAGACGTACGTTTCTTGGAAGATCGAGAGATCGAACAAACCGAGAACGAGGATACGTTTTTTGAGATGCCCCCGATCCATGCAGCCACAAACGAGAGCGACGACGAACAGATAGCCAAACAAGAAGAAAATGAGAAACCAGATGCACAAGAAGATGGCCAAGAAGATTGGGAAGAAGAAGAGATGCATCCAGCAACAACACAAACACCATCGAGGCCAACAGCGAACAGAGGCCCTGGGCGTCCCAAAATAGAAAGAACTGGAAAAAGGGGGAGACCAAGAAAACTGTTTCACACGTGCCCGGGACAAGAGGGTGCACCTGAAGAGCCAAGGACAATAATTGAAGCTATGAGTACGCAGGAACGAGAAGACTGACTAGAGGCTACACTGTAACCGTACCGGTAACACATCAACATCGATCCCCACCTCTACGATCATGACATCGCGTGCGATCCTTGTTTAGAAAAGGAGCACTGGCTTGAGCTACGTAATGAGATGCGCGCGCATCGATCCCCTTCCGATTGCGATCGAAGGAGATCAATGCGAGCAGCAATTTCGGCACTCTGCGCTTGGACTCGATCCTATAAGCACGCATGAGTCTTGCCTCTCCGGGTAGGACTTGGAACGATAAAGTTAAAATTATAAATTGTCTTTGCGAGCAGCCGGCACTGCAAACCACGTCGTGTGCGATGAGAAACTGTCAAATGCCAAACGCTATTGTGGTAAACAGTTTACTCACGCAATTTAAAAAATATAATTATTGAATTTAAAGTATTAAAATTATAATTTGTCTTGTGAGCAGCCGGCACTGCAAACCACGTCGTGTGCGATGAGAAACTGTCAAATGCCAAACGCAATTGTGGTAAACAGTTTACTCACGCAATTTAAAAATATAATTATTGAATTTAAAGTATTAAAATTATAATTTGTTTTTGTGAGCAGTCGGCACTGCAAGTAACGTCGCGTGACGTCGCGAAACGTCGAATGCCAAACGAAATTGTAATCAACGGTTCAACACGTGAATTAAAGTAAAAAGTTGAATTTGAATTGATTTAAGAATTTAAATTAGCTAGAGGGGCAATCGCGAGGTCGGAAATTCGTGTGTCGAAGAGAAGGTGGGAGTTTACGTCGACTTTGCAACGATACGGGGACTGTGTAGGAATCCTCACCCTCCTTGGATTTCAGTAAGATTATTGTTCATTCCTTTTCTTTCCATTCAAAATCAATTTCCTTGAAAAGTTAACATTCCCTTTTCTGTATCTAAATTAAGGGCATTTCTCTGTTCACCGCTCTCGTTCTATAGCGACGGCACTGTTCAGAGGGAATGATCCCTAGTCGTTCAATTAAAAGTCAACATTCCCTTTTCTTTATCTAAATTAAGGGCATTTCTCTGTTCACCGCTCTCGTTCTATAGCGACGGCACTGTTCAGAGGGAATGATCCCTTGTTGTTCAATTAGAAGTTAATATTCCCTTTTCTGTATCTAAATTAAGGGCATTTCTCTGTTCACCGCTCTCGTTCTATAGCGACGGCACTGTTCAGAGGGAATGATCCCATATATCTCAAACATTCCCTTTTATTCAAGTTAAGGGCATTTCTCTGTTCACCGCTCTCGTTATACGCATAACGACGGCACTGTTCGGAGGGAATGATCCCTTGTTGATCGATTGAAAGTTAACATTCCTTTTCCATTTAAGTGAAGGGCATTTCTCTGTTCACCGCTCTCGTTCTATAGCGACGGCACTGTTCAGAGGGAATGATCCCATACATCTCAAATATTCCTTCTTATTCGAGATAAGGGCATTTCTCTGTTCACCGCTCTCGTCATACATATGACAACGGCACTGTTCAGAGGGAATGATCCCTTGTTATTCAACTAAGAGTTAAAATTCCGTTATATCCAAATTAAGGGCATTTCTCTGTTCACTGCTCTCGTTGCATAACGATAGTACTGTTCAGAGGGAATGTTCCGTTTCCTTCAGTTAGGGAATAGCTCTCCGTTCGATTCAAGTTAAGGGCATTTCGGTAAAAAGGGAAAGGAAAACTCAAGCCTTTGAGATACATATGCGAAATTGACGATAAACTCCTGGACTTCTTCCGTGAATGAATGAGAACCGCGATGGTGTGAACGAGTCATTAGTTTCTTACGCGCATTCCTATCGTGACGTCTTTTGTTCTGGGCGCGGTACCGTCGCGTATCGCTTGACTGTGATGTTTACGAATTAATCTTGTACCCATCGCCGCGTGCTGTAGATACAGCTATATTGTGATAATCACGCTAGTACACACCTATGGTGTACTATCTTATTGTCAAGAAGCTCTCAATCTGAATTGACAGAATATATTTCACTTTTACCCGATTTAAAGCTCCAACGATCATTTACCTTCGCCTCAACCTTTCCGTCGTCCAGTGCCTGGAGGCACGAACCTATTATAGTAAACCTCGGGTCTCGTAACCAACCCGACGTTGGATTTAATTAGTATTAGTCGTAAAAAGAAATAACAAGAAGAAACGGTTACAACACGCACGGAATATAATAGCCTAATGGAAAATAATACTTGGACCTTGGTAAGTAGACCAAAAAGCACAAAAATATTAAAGTGTAAATGGGTTTTTAAGGTTAAGAGACACCAGGACGGCTCCATTGAGAAATATAAGGCTAGATTGGTTGCTAGAGGCGATCAACAAAGAGAGGGGGTTGACTTCGACGAGGTATTCGCACCAGTAGCGAGACTGGAGACGATACGCACCCTACTTGCGTCGAGCGTCGCCAGGGGAATGCACGTTCACCAACTGGATGTGGTGACGGCTTATGTCCAAGGAGACCTACACGACGACATATATATGGAGCAACCTGAGATGTTCGTGAAACCAGGCCAAGAAGAAAAGGTTTGCAAGTTAAACAGACCATTGTACGGGCTTAAACAAGCCGGTCGTGAATGGTACCGACGATTAGACGAATATTTAGTCAAGTCGGGATTTAAAAATACTGTAGTGAATCCATGCGTGTATATAGACTCTCGAGAAACTCACGACACTATAATCGTTGTTTATGTCGATGATTTATTAATCGCGTCCGCAAACTTATCAAACATACTAGAGATAAAACATAAGCTGGGGCGCGAGTTCAAAATGAAAGATCTCGGTAACGTTAAGGAAATCCTAGGTATGCGTGTGGAGAGACAAGGCGATCTCGGAAATATAACGATAACGCAGAGAAGGTATATCGAAAATACGTTGCAAAGATTCGGAATGAGTGATTGTAAGCCGATAGGCACCCCTTTAGAAACGAATATAAATATTGCCACGATAGAAAGCGTAAGCGAAAATGACGAGGATGAAATGGTGGACGTACCATATAGGGAACTCGTGGGATGTCTGATTTATCTAGCCAACGCGTCGCGGCCGGATATAGCATTTGCGGCAAGCTTATTGAGTCGATTCTGTAATACTCCGAAGTTAACTTATTGGAAAATGGCAAAGCGTGTACTGCGATATTTGAAAGGGACGATTAACTATCAAATAGAATACACTAAGAATAAGGACTGTTTGAAGGCATACGTAGACTCCGACTGGGCAGGAGATACGACAGATAGACGCTCGAATACGGGATACGTGACATATTTATCTGGGGGGCCGATTAGCTGGAACAGTAGAAAGCAAAAATCAGTTGCACTTTCTACAATGGAAGCCGAGTACATGGCCCTTTCAGATGCGACTAAAGAAATAATATATGTAAGAGACTTACTAAGACATATCCGACATTATAATGTATTAAAAGGAGCGACTGAAATTTACTGTGATAACCAAAGTGCCATACAATTGTGCAAGAATAGTGTGTATCATACGCGAAGTAAGCATATAGATATTAGGTATCACTTTTCGCGAGAAGCGCAAGAGCGAGGCGACATAATTGTAAAGTATGTACCTACCAGCGACATGACTGCGGACATACTAACTAAAGCAATATCAAAGGTAAAGCATGATGAATGCGTGGAGCGACTAGGGTTGCAAAAATTATTGTGAGCGCATTAACCCAAAGATTAAGGGGGAGTGTTGAAATTTGGCGCTAATCTATGGGTCATTGCGCGTGTGCGTTTGTTGGAGGCGCTACCTCGAGGCGATTAGCCTATACACACTGAGCGGGTCTTTTTCCCGCTTCTTGAGGCGTTGTAGAAAGTAGTCAGTTGTTTGAAGACTCTCCGCGATCAACGTTGCGTACCGCGTGCGTAGCTAACCGCGCTTTATATGGGTAGTATATAAAATTTAACTGTTATATTAAATAGAGCATGTTGCGCTCTATTCAATAAAGACGTTTCAACAAATATAAATATTACTTTGATTTATATTAATTTTCTATTAAAATTAAATCTATATAAAAATTTCATTTAATTATAAATATTACTGTAATTTATATTCATTTCATATTAATATTAAATGTATATAAAAATTTCTTATAAATATAAATATTACTTTAATTTATATTAATTTTATATTAAAATTAAATCTATATAAAAATTGCATTTAAATATAAATATTAATTTAATTTATATTAATTTTATATTAAAATTAAATTTATATAAAAATTCCATTTAAATATAAATATTACTTTAATTTATATTAATTTTATATTAAAACTAAATCTATATAAAAATTTCATTTAATTATAAATATTACTTTAATTCATATTAATTTTATGTTAAAATTAAATATATACAAAAATTTCATTTAATTATAAATATTACTTTGATTTATATTAATTTTCTATTAAAATTAAATCTATATAAAAATTTCATTTAATTATAAATATTACTGTAATTTATATTCATTTCATATTAATATTAAATTTATATAAAAATTACATTTAAATATAAATATTACTTTAATTTATATTAATTTTCTATTAAAATTAAATCTATATAAAAGTTTCATTTAATTATAAATATTACTTTAATTTCTATTAATTTTCTATTAAAATTAAATCTATATAAAAATTTCATTTAATTATAAATATTACTGTAATTTATATTCATTTCATATTAATATTATATTTATATAAAAATTACATTTAAATATAAATATTAAATTAATTTATATTAATTTTATATCAAACATAAATCTATATAAAAATTTCATTTAAATATAAATATTACTTAAATTTATATGAATTTTATATTTAAATTAAATCTGTATAAAAAAATTCCATTTAAATATAAATATTACATTAATTTATATTAATTTTATATTAAAACTAAATCTATATAAAAATTTCATTTAATTATAAATATTACTTTAATTCATATTAATTTTATGTTAAAATTAAATCTATACAAAAATTTCATTTAATGATAAATATTACTTTAATTCATATTCATTTCATATTAATATTAAATTTATATAAAAATTACATTTAAATATAAATATTAATTTAATTTATATTAATTTTCTATTAAAATTAAATCTATATAAAAATTTCATTTAATTATAAATATTACTTTAATTCATATTAATTTTATGTTAAAATTAAATCTATATAAAAATTTCATTTAACTATAAATATTACTATAATATATATTCATTTCATATTAATATTAAATGTATATAAAAATTTCATATAAATATAAATATTACTTTAATTTATATTAATTTTATATTAAAATTAAATCTATATAAAAATTTCATTTAAATATAAATATTACTTTAATTTATATTAATTTTATATTTAAATTAAATCTGTATAAAAATATCATTTAAATATAAATATTACTTTAATTTATATTAATTTTCTATTAAAATTAAATCTATATAAAAATTTCATTTAATTATAAATATTATTTTAATTCATATTAATTTTATGTTAAAATTAAATCTATATAAAAATTTCATTTAACTATAAATATTACTATAATTTATATTAATTTTATATTTAAATTAAATCTGTATAAAAATACCATTTAAATATAAATATTACTTTAATTTATATTAATTTTATACTTATGTTAAATTTATATAAAAATTGCATTTAAATATAAATATTACTTTAATTTATATTAATTTTATACTAATATTAAATTTATATAAAAATTGCATTTTAATATAAATATTACTTTAATTCATATTCATTTGAAATTAATATTAAATTTATATAAAAATTGCATTTTAATATAAATATTACTTTAATTTATATTAATTTTCTATTAAAATTAAATCTGTATAAAAATTTCATTTAAATATAAATATTACTTTAATATATATTCATTTCATATTAATATTAAATTTATATAAAAATTGCATTTAAATATAAATATTACTTTAATTTATATTGATTTTCTATTAAAATTAAATTTATATAAATATTACATTTAAATATAAATATTACTTTAATTTATATTCATTTCATATTAATATTAAATTTATATAAAAATTGCATTTAAATATAAATATTAATTTAATTTATATTAATTTTCTATTAATATTAAATCTATATAAAAATTTTATTTAAATATAAATATTACTTTAATTTATATTCATTTCATGTTAATAATAAATTTATATAAAAATTACATTTAAATATAAATATTAAATTAATTTATATTCATTTGATATTAATATTAAATCTATATAAAAATTTCATATAAATATAAATATTAAATTAATTTATATTCATTTGATATTAATATTAAATCAATATAAAAATTTCATATAAATATAAATATTAGTTTAATTTATATTAATTTTATACTAATGTTAAATTTATATAAAAATTGCATTTTAATATAAATATTACTTTAATTTATATTAATTTTCTATTAAAATTAAATCTATATAAAAATTTCATTTAAATATAAATATAACTTTAATATATATTCATTTCATATTAATATTAAATTTATATAAAAATTATTAGAAACAAATTCAAATCGTTAAATTCACCGCGTCCACTAAGCGACCTGCGCTCCCTCTGCTTTTTTTTGCTTTGAACACTTCGTCCTTTCTCTTCACTCTCTATAAAGAATCACGTGTGTACAGAAGGTGTATTTAAATAAAGTCTGTGTTAGTTATATAAAGACTGATTCTTTTCCGGTTGAAGATCCCAAACCTCTAACTTTAACAGGTTATGGGCCCAGGCTGCAAAAATTTATAAAAGCCAAAATCACAAGTGTGTAAAATAAACCGGTGTTCTAACATAACCTAAAAAGCAAGTATTACCACGTGGTCAACATGAGCGCAATGCATAATGTGCAAATCGAGAAATTAAATAAGGACAACTATGATGCCTGGAGATTGCAGATGGAGGCAATCTTAGTAAAGAATGATTTGTGGGCATTTGTGGACAATTCGAAGCCAAAACCCGTCCTCACAGAGACGAATGAAGCTGAAGTGGCTAACTGGATAAGACAGGATAAAAAGGCAAAAGCTGATATCGTGTTAGCGGTAAGTCCATCTCAATTATGTCACATAAGGCATTGCGAAACTTCAAGAGAAGCATGGATCGAATTGGAAAAAGTACACGTTTCCAAGGGGCCTGCAAGGAAGGCAACACTTTTGAAGCAGTTACTTTTTACAAAATTAGAAAACGATAATATGATTGAGCACTTGAACAAATTATTTTCTACAGTGGACAAGCTAAGGGAGACAGACATAAGAATTCCAGATGACTTGTTATCTATAATAATTCTGTACAGTGTACCTAATACATATGAAAACTTTAGGTGCGCTATAGAGTCGAGAGACGCTCTTCCAGATCCACAACTGCTCAAAATAAAGCTCTTAGAAGAAGCGGAAGCAAGGAAAAGAGCTGAAACAAATGGTAACGCACAACAAGATGCATTCTATACCAAAAGTGTAACGGAATCAACAAAATACAAGTCAAATAAAGGCCCTCATGCCACTGAAAAGAGAAATCAGACTGGAAATCAACATGTGAGTACCTACCATAATAAAAACTTTAGAAATTACAAATGTAACTATTGCAACAAATCTGGCCACAAAGCAAGTCATTGCTGGCACAAGAAAAGAGATCAACAACCTCAAGCAAACCATATTAATGAAAATGACGAGGTGTTTATCGTGCATGGCCAAAATAATTGCAACGAAGCGTTGACAGTTATGAACGCTGTTAATACTAAGAAGATAAACTGGTGTCTCGACAGCGGTGCTACATCTCACATGTGTAACGACAAGTCATTATTTTCAAAATTGGAAACTGTTACCAGTCAACGTGTGGGTCTCGCAGTAAATGAAACCACAGAAGTAAAAGGAATTGGAACAGTACATGTAAAAACAAGAAATGGAGAAGATGTCAAAACTATAAGATGTGAAGACACACTCTATGTGCCTGAATTAAAAGCAAATTTGTTTTCAGTTTCAAAGGCAGTACAGAATGGAAAACGTGTCACATTCCTAAATGATAAGGCTGTAGTAACCAATCAAAAGGGTGAAATTATTATCACAGCACTCAAGGTAGGAAATTTATATATTATAGAAACATTGTTGGAAGACGACCATAACGCCAGTGTAGAAAGAAAAGAAACGGCAAATCTAGCTTGGCATTTACGATATGGACACTTAAATGAAGCGGATCTTAAAAGTTTAGTAACCAAAAATATGGTGGAAGGACTGAAATTAAAAAGCAAGGAAAAAATGCCCATCTGCGAGACATGCATCAAAGGTAAGCACGCCATGACTCCATTTACTCTGTCGCAAACTAAGAGCGAGCATATACTCGACTTAATTCATTCGGACGTTTGTGGTCCTATGCGAACTCAGTCTATTGGTGGCGCAAAATATTTCGCGACCTTCATAGATGATAAGTCGCGTTGGATTGAAGTTTACTTTTTAAAATCCAAGGACGAAGTAAAGGAAGCGTTTAGAAAATTTAAAGCGAGCGTTGAAAATGAAAAAGAAAGAAAAATAAAAATACTCAGAACAGATAACGGCTTAGAATATTGCGGCAAGGAGTTTGAAATGAAATTGCAAGATTGGGGAATCAAAAGGCAGAAATCTGTTCCGCATACGCCCCAACAAAATGGCGTCGCGGAAAGGGCAAACAGAACATTAATGGAGATGGCGCGTTGCTTATTGATAGAATCAGGCTTGCCGAAGAGTTTTTGGGCAGAGGCAATACATACAGCTGCTTATATTAGAAATAGATGCCCCTCGAAGGCTCTGAAGGATGCTACACCGTTTGAATTATGGCACGGGAGTAAACCAAATGTTTCTCATTTAAAAATTTTTGGCTGTAAAGCATATGCATTGGACAAAACTCCAACCAAAGATAAATTACAAGCGAAGTCACGATTATGCACTTTCCTTGGATATGCAGACGATACTAAAGCTTATAGGCTATGGGATGTCGAATCACAAAAATTAATTAAAAGCAGGGATGTAAAATTTATTGAGAATGTTTCAGAAAAGAAACAAGACTGCGATATCCTGAATATTACCATTCATAATCAGGATGACCAAAGTGAAATAACTGACAACCAAAAGGAACTTGCTGATGCGTATGTCGATCAAAATGAAGATGCCGACGAAGAACTAAATGAATCTGCTGCCACGGATGGTTTCAAGAGGGGGCCAGGCAGGCCAAGGAAAATTAGAACGGGCAGAAGGGGTGCACCAAGTAAACAATACAACATGATACCAACTGGACACCAAGCCCAATTGGCATATGAAGAAAACCCAACGGTTGAGGAAGCCCTTCACGGACCGAATTCTGAAGAATGGAAGACTGCAATGGAACGAGAGTACACTGCTTTAATAGATGCAGGTGCTTGGAAGTGCGTTGCAAGGCCTGCAAATAAAAATATCATTGGCTGCAGATGGGTACTGAGAACCAAGTACAAGGCAGACGGAACCGTCGAAAGACGTAAAGCTAGACTGGTAGCGAAAGGTTACAGCCAACTGCCTGGCATTGATTTTGAAGAAACTTACGCACCAGTGGCTCGGATGAGTACGATACGAACTGTGGCTGCACTCGCCGTAGAGTGGGATTTATCCTTATTTCAATTAGATGTTGAAATGGCATATATAAACGGCGACCTTGAAGAGGAAATATATATGCAGCAGCCTACAGGTTTTGAAAACAGTAAAGAAACAGTTCTTCTTCTAAAGAAAGCACTGTATGGTTTGAAGCAATCCGGAAGACAATGGTTTCAGAAGCTGGATAACAAATTAAAATCATTCGGATTGAAGGCAATAAATGCAGACAAATGTTTGTATTTGCGAAAATGTGACCAGAATGTACTGATAGTGGTCATATATGTGGACGACATTATCATAGCGACGAATCAGCTGAGTACATTCAACCAACTCAAAGAAGAGTTAAGCATTGATTTTCGCATGAAGGATCTAGGACCACTGAGTTATTGTCTGGGAATTGAATTTATACGAAACAATAAAACAGGTACATTATCTATGTTTCAGAAAAAGTACATTACAGATATACTGAAACGCTTCGGAATGATGGATGCCAAACCAGTATTAACACCGCTAGAGCCAAAGATCAAACTAACACAGGAAATGAAACCAAAGACTGACGACGAACGATCGGAGATGAAGTCTGTGCCGTACCGATCTTTGGTGGGTTCGCTTATGTATGCGGCTGTGTCCACGAGGCCAGACATATCATATACTGTGAGTATGTTGAGCCGATTCAATGAAGATCCAGGAAGGGAACACTGGACAGCTGCAAAAAGGGTACTCCGTTACCTAAAAGGGACGATATCGCACGGTATCACTTATGAAAAGACAGGATGCGATTTTCACGGATTTGTGGACTCTGACTGGGGCAGCAGCATAGATGATAGGAAATCTCAAACAGGTTATATATTCAAATTAGCGAATGCACCCATCACGTGGGAGTCCAGGAGACAGAGGTGCGTTGCACTATCGAGCGTAGAAGCCGAATACGTGGCGCTAACTGAGGCCATCAAGGAAGCGGTTCACCTGCGAAGTCTCTTGAGCGAACTTGGGATGTTAGAAGCTGACCATAGCGGAACAATCGTATATTGCGATAATCAAGGAGCCCAAAAATTGCTGAAGAATCCTGTATATCATTCAAGAACGAAGCATATCGATATCCGGTACCATTATATCCGCGAGATATATCAAGGAGGGGGAATCGATGTGCAATATGTACCAACGCAAGATATGCTGGCAGACATCTTAACAAAGAGCCTCTGCAATGTCAGTCACGCAAAATTAATGCGCGGCTTAAGATTAAATGTAATTGATTAGTGTCCACGTTGAGAGGGGGTATTAGAAATAAATTCAAATCGTTAAATTCACCGCGTCCACTAAGCGACCTGCGCTCCCTCTGCTTTTTTTTGCTTTGAACACTTTGACCTTTCTCTTCACTCTCTATAAAGAATCACGTGTGTACAGAAGGTGTATTTAAATAAAGTCTGTGTTAATTATATAAAGACTGATTCTTTTCCGGTTGAAGATCCCAAACCTCTAACTTTAACAAAAATTGCATTTAAATATAAATATTACTTTAATTTATATTAATCTTATATTAAAACTAAATCTATATAAAAATTTCATTTAAATATAAATATTACTGTAATTTATATTCATTTCATATTAATATTAAATTTATATAAAAATTACATTTAAATATAAATATTACTTTAATTTATATTCATTTCATATTAAAATTAAATCTATATAAAAATTTTATTCAAATATAAATATTACTTTCATTTATATTCATTCCATATTAATATTAACTCTATACAAAATTTTATTTAATTATAACTATTACTTTAATTTACATTCATTTCATATTAATATTAACTCTATCCAAAATTTCATTTAATTATAAATATTACTTTAATTTATATTCAATTCATATTAATATTAAATCTATATAAAAATTTCATATAATTATAAATATTAAATTAATTTATATTCATTTGATATTAATATTAAGTCTATATAAAAATTTCATATAATTATAAATATTAAATTAATTTATATTCATTTGATATTAATATTAAATCAATATAAAAATTTCATATAAATATAAATATTAGTTTAATTTATATTAATTTTATACTAATGTTAAATTAATATAAAAATTGCATTTTAATATAAATATTACTTTAATTTATATTCATTTCATATTAATATTAAATTTATATAAAAATTGCATTTAAATATAAATATTACTTTAATTTATATTCATTTCATACTAATATTAAATTTATGTAATAATTTCATTTAATTATAAACATTACTTTAATTTATATTCATTTGATATTAATATTAAATTTGTATAAAAAATTCATTTAAATATAAATATTACTTTAATTTATATTAATTTTATATTAAAACTAAATCTATATAAAAATTTCATTTAATTATAAATATTACTTTAATTCATATTAATTTTCTATTAAAATTAAATCTATATAAAAATTTCATTTAATTATAAATATTACTGTAATATATATTCATTTCATATTAATATTAAATTTATATAAAAATTACATTTAAATATAAATATTAAATTAATTTATATTCATTTGATATTAATATTAAATCTATATAATAATTTCATATAAATATAAATATTACTTTAATTTAAATTCATTTTATATTAAAATTAAGTCTATATAAAAATTTCATTTAAATATAAATATTACTATAATTTATATTAATTTTATATTTAAATTAAATCTGTATAAAAGTATCATTTAAATATAAACATTACTTTAATTTATATTAATTTTATACTAATGTTAAATTTATATAAAAATAGCATTTTAATATAAATATTACTTTAATTTATATTCATTTCATATTAATATTAAATTTATATAAAAATTGCATTTAAATATAAATATTACTTTAATTTATATTCATTTCATACTAATATTAAATTTATGTAATAATTTCATTTAATTATAAACATTACTTTAATTTATATTCATTTGATATTAATATTAAATTTGTATAAAAAATTCATTTAAATATAAATATTACTTTAATTTATATTCATCTGATATTAATATTAAATCTATATAATAATTTCATATAAATATAAATATTACTTTAATTTAAATTCATTTTATATTAAAATTAAGTCTATATAAAAATTTCATTTAAATATAAATATTACTATAATTTATATTAATTTTATATTTAAATTAAATCTGTATAAAAATATCATTTAAATATAAACATTACTTTAATTTATATTAATTTTATACTAATGTTAAATTTATATAAAAATTGCATTTAAATATAAATATTACATTAATTTATATTAATTTTATATTAAAACTAAATCTATATAAAAATTTCATTTAATTATAAATATTACTTTAATTCATATTAATTTTCTATTAAAATTAAATCTATATAAAAATTTCATTTAATTATAAATATTACTGTAATATATATTCATTTCATATTAATATTAAATTTATATAAAAATTACATTTAAATATAAATATTGCTTTAATTCATATTAATTTTATATTAAAATTAAATCTATATAAAAATTGCATTTAAATATAAATATTACTTTACTTTATATTGATTTTCTATTAAAATTAAATTTATATAAATATTACATTTAAATATAAATATTACTTTAATTTATATTCATTTCATATTAATATTAAATTTATATAAAAATTGCATTTAAATATAAATATTACTTTAATTTATATTCATTTCATACTAATATTAAATTTATGTAATAATTTCATTTAATTATAAACATTACTTTAATTTATATTCATTTGATATTAATATTAAATTTGTATAAAAAATTCATTTAAATATAAATATTACTTTAATTTATATTAATTTTATATTAAAACTAAATCTATATAAAAATTTCATTTAATTATAAATATTACTTTAATTCATATTAATTTTATATTAAAATTAAATCTATATAAAAATTGCATTTAAATATAAATATTACTTTAATTTATATTCATTTCATATTAATATTAAATTTATATAAAAATTACATTTAAATATAAATATTAAATTAATTTATATTCATCTGATATTAATATTAAATCTATATAATAATTTCATATAAATATAAATATTACTTTAATTTAAATTCATTTTATATTAAAATTAAGTCTATATAAAAATTTCATTTAAATATAAATATTACTATAATTTATATTAATTTTATATTTAAATTAAATCTGTATAAAAATATCATTTAAATATAAACATTACTTTAATTTATATTAATTTTATAATAATGTTAAATTTATATAAAAATTGCATTTAAATATAAATATTACTTTAATTTATATTAATTTTATACTAATATTAAATTTATATAAAAATTGCATTTTAATATAAATATTGCTTTAATTCATATTAATTTTATATTAAAATTAAATCTATATAAAAATTGCATTTAAATATAAATATTACTTTAATTTATATTGATTTTCTATTAAAATTAAATTTATATAAATATTACATTTAAATATAAATATTACTTTAATTTATATTCATTTCATATTAATATTAAATTTATATAAAAATTGCATTTAAATATAAATATTAATTTAATTTATATTAATTTTCTATTAATATTAAATCTATATAAAAATTTTATTTAAATATAAATATTACTTTAATTTATATTCATTTCATGTTAATAATAAATTTATATAAAAATTGCATTTAAATATAAATATTACTTTAATTTATATTCATTTCATACTAATATTAAATTTATGTAATAATTTCATTTAATTTGTCACGCCGTCTATTTTTCGTGGCCGAAAAACAGAGCGACTACGGGTCTTTGATAGGCTTTACAGCCGGGCCACGCGCGGCCGCGCGACACGTGGTCCGCCCGCGACAAATAGTCCGTCGCCGCTTCGAAATTCGCTCGCTTCTTTGCACGATTTTACGATACAATTCGGGCGCCAGGCACGGGAACGTGCCACTAGAACAACGCGAACACTTGATGAATCGAGAGGGCGGTTTCCGAAGCGACGGAGACTACGCGAACACCTGAAATAACTCGCGAACAGGCCGAGGGTTCTACGGAAGGAAAGGACGGGGCATCCCCCGCGGCAGGGACGTTTCTCACGGAAAAATTAATACAACGTTTTCGGCAATAAGGTCTTTATTGGACCGGTCTTGTACCGTCGGCAGGAGCCGGCGGCGGTCAGAATTTGCCACGCGCGGCTTACAAAATTCGCGGCAGGTGATCGGTCGCGCGCGCGTTGTCCTCGCGTAGAATTTTCTCGTTCGCGCGTCGAGCTCGGTAGTCACAAGATTCCGCGAGGATATTACAAGCCTTAACGGCACGAATCTACCGAGCTCCGATGTTATACGCGGCAATAATCGGCGACTGGCCAAAGGACGCGGCAAAGTACGGGAAGTGAGAGAAAAACGATCGGGCACGTCGCGTCGTCCCACCGTGGGCGGCACCGAGGATGAACGATAATTTTCTAAATTCGGCACGTTCCGCCTTCCTCCGGATGGAAGGTTCTCGGCAACGTGGCTTTTCACGGCCGTCTCGACGCGCCGCGTGCACTTTTCCACGTTTCCCGGCTACGCAGACGGACGCGTGAATACGACGCGAAAGTGTGATCCGCGAACACGCCCCGAGCCAACACGAACTGTTCACAATTTATACCGCAAAACCTGACCGGCACTTACCAAATCGGCAGTCGTCGGACACCTCTCAGAACGGCAGTGCAAAATACTTTTAGAATCTTAGCAACGGTTAATGCGTTTAATCGCGGCAACGTCCTGCGGCACAGTGACCTACTTCGCGTCGGCTCGGGAACGCGGAAGTGGGGCGTCCCCCTACTCCCTCATCTAATTCCGACGGTGCGACGCTCGGGCCTATCGCAGGGGTTCTCGCGGCAGGGGCGCTTCTTAATTGGGGAGCCCCCTTGTCTTCGGCAATTTGTCGATCTCCGACGACGGTGTTCCCTGATTTTCCGCCGCGCGCCTCGAGGTTGGTACGAGCCGGTCCGGCAGTCTGCTCGTGATCTACTCCGGGTGAGGGGCCGACGGGACGGAGGGGGTCGTCGTCTCCGATTCACGAGGTCCTCGTCCGCTCCTCCAGGCTTGCTGGCCTGGGCTCGCTCCAATCGCGACATGTTCGGTACGGCGTCGGTGCTGCGATAGGTCCTTTGAGTGCCTCGTCGCGAGGTATTTTCGCCAATTAGCTGTCGGAATTAGGTACCGGGTTCCTTCGTGGATTCCGGCTACGATCCTGTAACTTTGCGTCGCGCTCAGTGGCGCGACGTTTAAAACGCGTTAATACTCTGCCACTGGTACTCGGATTTTCCCAGGGAGAGCGATCGCAACGGCCCTTTCGTTTCGGCACTGCTCGAGGTGACCCGGTCCTTCGTTAAGGGTTCGGAAAGACGTCGGCAAAACTTGCCACGTCACAAATTATAAACATTACTTTAATTTATATTCATTTGATATTAATATTAAATTTGTATAAAAAATTCATTTAAATATAAATATTACTTTAATTTATATTCATCTGATATTAATATTAAATCTATATAATAATTTCATATAAATATAAATATTACTTTAATTTAAATTCATTTTATATTAAAATTAAGTCTATATAAAAATTTCATATAATTATAAATATTAAATTAATTTATATTCATTTGATATTAATATTAAATCAATATAAAAATTTCATATAAATATAAATATTAGTTTAATTTATATTAATTTTATACTAATGTTAAATTTATATAAAAATTGCATTTTAATATAAATATTACTTTAATTTATATTCATTTCATATTAATATTAAATTTATATAAAAATTGCATTTAAATATAAATATTACTTTAATTTATATTCATTTCATACTAATATTAAATTTATGTAATAATTTCATTTAATTATAAACATTACTTTAATTTATATTCATTTGATATTAATATTAAATTTGTATAAAAAATTCATTTAAATATAAATATTACTTTAATTTATATTAATTTTATATTAAAACTAAATCTATATAAAAATTTCATTTAATTATAAATATTACTTTAATTCATATTAATTTTCTATTAAAATTAAATCTATATAAAAATTTCATTTAATTATAAATATTACTGTAATATATATTCATTTCATATTAATATTAAATTTATATAAAAATTACATTTAAATATAAATATTAAATTAATTTATATTCATCTGATATTAATATTAAATCTATATAATAATTTCATATAAATATAAATATTACTTTAATTTAAATTCATTGTATATTAAAATTAAGTCTATATAAAAATTTCATTTAAATATAAATATTACTATAATTTATATTAATTTTATATTTAAATTAAATCTGTATAAAAATATCATTTAAATATAAACATTACTTTAATTTATATTAATTTTATACTAATGTTAAATTTATATAAAAATTGCATTTAAATATAAATATTACTTTAATTTATATTAATTTTATACTAATATTAAATTTATATAAAAATTGCATTTTAATATAAATATTGCTTTAATTCATATTAATTTTATATTAAAATTAAATCTATATAAAAATTGCATTTAAATATAAATATTACTTTAATTTATATTGATTTTCTATTAAAATTAAATTTATATAAATATTACATTTAAATATAAATATTACTTTAATTTATATTCATTTCATATTAATATTAAATTTATATAAAAATTGCATTTAAATATAAATATTAATTTAATTTATATTAATTTTCTATTAATATTAAATCTATATAAAAATTTTATTTAAATATAAATATTACTTTAATTTATATTCATTTCATGTTAATAATAAATTTATATAAAAATTGCATTTAAATATAAATATTACTTTAATTTATATTAATTTTCTATTAAAATTAAATCTATATAAAAATTTCATTTAAATATAAATATTACTTTAATTTATATTAATTTTCTATTAAAATTAAATCTATATAAAAATTTCAATTAATTATAAATATTACTGTAATTTATATTCATTTCATATTAATATTAAATTTATATAAAAATTATATTTAAATATAAATATTAAATTAATTTATATTCATTTGATATTAATATTAAGTCTATATAAAAATTTCATATAATTATAAATATTAAATTAATTTATATTCATTTGATATTAATATTAAATCAATATAAAAATTTCATATAAATATAAATATTAGTTTAATTTATATTAATTTTATACTAATGTTAAATTTATATAAAAATTGCATTTTAATATAAATATTACTTTAATTTATATTCATTTCATATTAATATTAAATTTATATAAAAATTGCATTTAAATATAAATATTACTTTAATTTATATTCATTTCATACTAATATTAAATTTATGTAATAATTTCATTTAATTATAAACATTACTTTAATTTATATTCATTTGATATTAATATTAAATTTGTATAAAAAATTCATTTAAATATAAATATTACTTTAATTTATATTAATTTTATATTAAAACTAAATCTATATAAAAATTTCATTTAATTATAAATATTACTTTAATTCATATTAATTTTCTATTAAAATTAAATCTATATAAAAATTTCATTTAATTATAAATATTACTGTAATATATATTCATTTCATATTAATATTAAATTTATATAAAAATTACATTTAAATATAAATATTAAATTAATTTATATTCATCTGATATTAATATTAAATCTATATAATAATTTCATATAAATATAAATATTACTTTAATTTAAATTCATTTTATATTAAAATTAAGTCTATATAAAAATTTCATTTAAATATAAATATTACTATAATTTATATTAATTTTATATTTAAATTAAATCTGTATAAAAATATCATTTAAATATAAACATTACTTTAATTTATATTAATTTTATACTAATGTTAAATTTATATAAAAATTGCATTTAAATATAAATATTACTTTAATTTATATTAATTTTATACTAACATTAAATTTATATAAAAATTGCATTTTAATATAAATTTTGCTTTAATTCATATTAATTTTATATTAAAATTAAATCTATATAAAAATTGCATTTAAATATAAATATTACTTTAATTTATATTGATTTTCTATTAAAATTAAATTTATATAAATATTACATTTAAATATAAATATTACTTTAATTTATATTCATTTCATATTAATATTAAATTTATATAAAAATTGCATTTAAATATAAATATTAATTTAATTTATATTAATTTTCTATTAATATTAAATCTATATAAAAATTTTATTTAAATATAAATATTACTTTAATTTATATTCATTTTATGTTAATAATAAATTTATATAAAAATTGCATTTAAATATAAATATTACTTTAATTTATATTAATTTTCTATTAAAATTAAATCTATATAAAAATTTCATTTAAATATAAATATTACTTTAATTTATATTAATTTTCTATTAAAATTAAATCTATATAAAAATTTCAATTAATTATAAATATTACTGTAATTTATATTCATTTCATATTAATATTAAATTTATATAAAAATTACATTTAAATATAAATATTAAATTAATTTATATTCATTTGATATTAATATTAAATCAATATAAAAATTTCATATAAATATAAATATTAGTTTAATTTATATTAATTTTATACTAATGTTAAATTTATATAAAAATTGCATTTTAATATAAATATTACTTTAATTTATATTCATTTCATATTAATATTAAATTTATATAAAAATTGCATTTAAATATAAATATTACTTTAATTTATATTCATTTCATACTAATATTAAATTTATGTAATAATTTCATTTAATTATAAACATTACTTTAATTTATATTCATTTGATATTAATATTAAATTTGTATAAAAAATTCATTTAAATATAAATATTACTTTAATTTATATTAATTTTATATTAAAACTAAATCTATATAAAAATTTCATTTAATTATAAATATTACTTTAATTCATATTAATTTTCTATTAAAATTAAATCTATATAAAAATTTCATTTAATTATAAATATTACTGTAATATATATTCATTTCATATTAATATTAAATTTATATAAAAATTACATTTAAATATAAATATTAAATTAATTTATATTCATCTGATATTAATATTAAATCTATATAATAATTTCATATAAATATAAATATTACTTTAATTTAAATTCATTTTATATTAAAATTAAGTCTATATAAAAATTTCATTTAAATATAAATATTACTATAATTTATATTAATTTTATATTTAAATTAAATCTGTATAAAAATATCATTTAAATATAAACATTACTTTAATTTATATTAATTTTATACTAATGTTAAATTTATATAAAAATTGCATTTAAATATAAATATTACTTTAATTTATATTAATTTTATACTAACATTAAATTTATATAAAAATTGCATTTTAATATAAATATTGCTTTAATTCATATTAATTTTATATTAAAATTAAATCTATATAAAAATTGCATTTAAATATAAATATTACTTTAATTTATATTGATTTTCTATTAAAATTAAATTTATATAAATATTACATTTAAATATAAATATTACTTTAATTTATATTCATTTCATATTAATATTAAATTTATATAAAAATTGCATTTAAATATAAATATTAATTTAATTTATATTAATTTTCTATTAATATTAAATCTATATAAAAATTTTATTTAAATATAAATATTACTTTAATTTATATTCATTTTATGTTAATAATAAATTTATATAAAAATTGCATTTAAATATAAATATTACTTTAATTTATATTAATTTTCTATTAAAATTAAATCTATATAAAAATTTCATTTAAATATAAATATTACTTTAATTTATATTAATTTTCTATTAAAATTAAATCTATATAAAAATTTCAATTAATTATAAATATTACTGTAATTTATATTCATTTCATATTAATATTAAATTTATATAAAAATTACATTTAAATATAAATATTAAATTAATTTATATTCATTTGATATTAATATTAAGTCTATATAAAAATTTCATATAATTATAAATATTAAATTAATTTATATTCATTTGATATTAATATTAAATCAATATAAAAATTTCATATAAATATAAATATTAGTTTAATTTATATTAATTTTATACTAATGTTAAATTTATATAAAAATTGCATTTTAATATAAATATTACTTTAATTTATATTCATTTCATATTAATATTAAATTTATATAAAAATTGCATTTAAATATAAATATTACTTTAATTTATATTCATTTCATACTAATATTAAATTTATGTAATAATTTCATTTAATTATAAACATTACTTTAATTTATATTCATTTGATATTAATATTAAATTTGTATAAAAAATTCATTTAAATATAAATATTACTTTAATTTATATTAATTTTATATTAAAACTAAATCTATATAAAAATTTCATTTAAATATAAATATTACTTTAATTTATATTCATTTCATATTAAAATTAAATCTATATAAAAATTTTATTTAAATATAAATATTACTTTAATTTATATTCATTCCATATTAATATTAACTCTATACAAAATTTTATTTAATTATAACTATTACTTTAATTTATATTCATTTCATATTAATATTAACTCTATCCAAAATTTCATTTAATTATAAATATTACTTTAATTTATATTCAATTCATATTAATATTAAATTTATATAAAAATTGCATTTAAATATATATATTAAATTAATTTATATTCATTTGATTTTATTATTAAATTTGTATAAAAATTTCATTTAATTATAAATATTTCTTTAATTTATATTCATTTGATATTAATATTAAATTTGTATAAAAATTGCATTTAAATATAAATATTAATTAATTTATATTAATTTTATATATAATTAAATCTATATAAAAATTTCATTTAATTATAAATATTACTTTAATTTATATTCATTTCATATTAATATTAACTCTATAAAAAATTTCATTTAATTATAAATATTACTTTAATTTATATTCATTTCATATTAATATTAACTCTATACAAAATTTTATTTAATTATAACTATTACTTTAATTTATATTCATTTCATATTAATATTAACTCTATCCAAAATTTCATTTAATTATAAATATTACTTTAATTTATATTCAATTCATATTAATATTAAATTTATATAAAAATTGCATTTAAATATATATATTAAATTAATTTATATTCATTTGATTTTAATATTAAATTTGTATAAAAATTTCATTTAATTATAAATATTACTTTAATTTATATTCATTTCATATTAATATTAACTCTATAAAAAATTTCATTTAATTATAAATATTACTTTAATTTATATTCATTTCATATTAATATTAACTCTATACAAAATTTCGTTTAATTATAAATATTACTGTAATTTATATTCATTTCATATTAATATTAAATTTATATAAAAATTACATTTAAATATAAATATTACTTTAATTTATATTCATTTCATATTAAAATTAAATCTATATAAAAATTTTATTTAAATATAAATATTACTTTAATTTATATTCATTCCATATTAATATTAACTCTATACAAAATTTTATTTAATTATAACTATTACTTTAATTTATATTCATTTGATATTAATATTAACTCTATCCAAAATTTCATTTAATTATAAATATTACTTTAATTTATATTCAATTCATATTAATATTAAATTTATATAAAAATTGCATTTAAATATATATATTAAATTAATTTATATTCATTTGATTTTAATATTAAATTTGTATAAAAATTTCATTTAATTATAAATATTTCTTTAATTTATATTCATTTGATATTAATATTAAATTTGTATAAAAATTGCATTTAAATATAAATATTACTTTAATTTATATTAATTTGATATTAAAATTAAATCTATATAAAAATTTCATTTAATTATAAATATTACTTTAATTTATATTAATTTCATATTAATATTAACTCTATACAAAATTTTATTTAATTATAACTAGTACTTTAATTTATATTCATTTGATATTAATATTAACTCTATACAAAATTTCATTTAATTATAAATATTACTTTAATTTATATTCAATTCATATTAATACTAAATTTATATAAAAATTGCAATTAAATATAAATATTAAATTAATTTATATTCATTTGATTTTAATATTAAATTGCTATAAAAATTTCATTTAATTATAAATATTTCTTTAATTTATATTCATTTGATATTAATATTAAGTTTGTATAAAAATTGCATTTAAATATAAATATTACTTAATTTATATTAATTTTATATATACTTAAATCTATATAAAAATTTCATTTAATTATAAATATTACTTTAATTTATATTCATTTCATATTAATATTAACTCTATAAAAAATTTCATTTAATTATAAATATTACTTTAATTTATATTCATTTCATATTAATATTAACTCTATACAAAATTTCGTTTAATTATAAATATTACTTTAATTTATATTCATTTCATATTAATATTAACTCCATACAAAATTTCATTTAATTATAAATATTACTTTAATTTATAAGCAATTCATATTAATATTAATTTTATATAAAAATTGCGTTTAAGTATAAATATTACTTTAGTTTATATTAATTTTATATTAAAATTAAATCTATATAAAAATTTCATATAAATATAAATATTACTTTAATTTATTTTAATTTTATACTAATGTTAAATTTATATAAAAAATGCATTTTAATACAAATATTACTTCAATTTATATTCATTTGATTTTAATATTAACTCTATACAAAATTTCATTTAATTATAAATATTTCTTTAATTTATATTCATTTAATATTAATATTAAATTTGTATAAAAATTGCATTTAATTATAAATATTTCTTTAATATATATTCTTTTCATATTAATATTAAATTTATATAAAAATTGCATTTAAATATAAATATTACTTTAATTTATATTAATCTTATATTAAAACTAAATCTATATAAAAATTTCATTTAAATATAAATATTACTTTAATTTATATTAATTTTCTATTAAAATTAAATCTATATAAAAATTTCATTTAATTATAAATATTACTGTAATTTATATTCATTTCATATTAATATTAAATTTATATAAAAATTACATTTAAATATAAATATTACTTTAATTTATATTCATTTCATATTAAAATTAAATCTATATAAAAATTTTATTTAATTATAAATATTACTTTAATTTATATTAATTTCATATTAATATTAACTCTATACAAAATTTTATTTAATTATAACTAGTACTTTAATTTATATTCATTTGATATTAATATTAACTCTATACAAAATTTCATTTAATTATAAATATTACTTTAATTTATATTCAATTCATATTAATACTAAATTTATATAAAAATTGCAATTAAATATAAATATTAAATTAATTTATATTCATTTGATTTTAATATTAAATTGCTATAAAAATTTCATTTAATTATAAATATTTCTTTAATTTATATTCATTTGATATTAATATTAAGTTTGTATAAAAATTACATTTAAATATAAATATTACTTTAATTTATATTAATTTGATATTAAAATTAAATCTATATAAAAATTTCATTTAATTATAAATATTACTTTAATTTATATTCATTTCATATTAGTATTAACTCTATAAAAAATTTTATTTAATTATAACTATTACTTTAATTTATATTCATTTGATATTAATATTAACTCTATACAAAATTTCATTTAATTATAAATATTACTTTAATTTATATTCAATTCATATTAATACTAAATTTATATAAAAATTGCAATTAAATATAAATATTAAATTAATTTAGATTCATTTGATTTTAATATTAAATTGCTATAAAAATTTCATTTAATTATAAATATTTCTTTAATTTATATTCATTTGATATTAATATTAAGTTTGTATAAAAATTGCATTTAAATATAAATATTACTTAATTTATATTAATTTTATATATAATTAAATCTATATAAAAATTTCATTTAATTATAAATATTATTTTAATTTATATTCATTTCATATTAATATTAACTCTATAAAAAATTTCATTTAATTATGAATATTACTTTAATTTATATTCATTTCATATTAATATTAACTCTATACAAAATTTCGTTTAATTATAAATATTACTTTAATTTATATTCATTTCATATTAATATTAACTCCATACAAAATTTCATTTAATTATAAATATTACTTTAATTTATATTCATTTAATATTAATATTAAATTTGTATAAAAATTTCATTTAATTATAAATATTTCTTTAATTTATATTCATTTAATATTAATATTAAATTTGTATAAAAATTGCATTTAAATATAAATATTACTTTAATTTATATTAATTTGATATTAAAATTAAATCTATATAAAAATTTCATTTAATTATAAATATTACTTTAATTTATATTAATTTCATATTAATATTAACTCTATACAAAATTTTTTTTAATTATAACTATTACTTTAATTTATATTCATTTGATATTAGTATTAACTCTATACAAAATTTCATTTAATTATAAATATTACTTTAATTTATATTCAATTCATATTAATATTAAATTTATATAAAAATTGCATTTAAATATAAATATTACTTTAATTTATATTCATTTCATATTAAAATTAAATCTATATAAAAATTTTATTTAAATATAAATATTACTTTAATTTATATTCATTCCATATTAATATTAACTCTATACAAAATTTTATTTAATTATAACTATTACTTTAATTTATATTCATTTCATATTAATATTAACTCTATCCAAAATTTCATTTAATTATAAATATTACTTTAATTTATATTCAATTCATATTAATATTAAATTTATATAAAAATTGCATTTAAATATATATATTAAATTAATTTATATTCATTTGATTTTATTATTAAATTTGTATAAAAATTTCATTTAATTATAAATATTTCTTTAATTTATATTCATTTGATATTAATATTAAATTTGTATAAAAATTGCATTTTAATATAAATATTACTTTAATTTATATTAAGTTTATACTACTATTAAATCTATATAAAAATTTCATTTAATTATAAATATTACTTTAATTTATATTCATTTCATATTAATATTAACTCTATAAAAAATTTCATTTAATTATAAATATTACTTTAATTTATATTCATTTCATATTAATATTAACTCTATACAAAATTTCGTTTAATTATAAATATTACTTTAATTTATATTCATTTCATATTAATATTAACTCCATACAAAATTTCATTTAATTATAAATATTACTTTAATTTATAAGCAATTCATATTAATATTAATTTTATATAAAAATTGCGTTTAAGTATAAATATTACTTTAGTTTATATTAATTTTATATTAAAATTAAATCTATATAAAAATTTCATATAAATATAAATATTACTTTAATTTATTTTAATTTTATACTAATGTTAAATTTATATAAAAAATGCATTTTAATACAAATATTACTTCAATTTATATTCATTTGATTTTAATATTAACTCTATACAAAATTTCATTTAATTATAAATATTTCTTTAATTTATATTCATTTGATATTAATATTAAGTTTGTATAAAAATTGCATTTAAATATAAATATTACTTAATTTATATTAATTTTATATATAATTAAATCTATATAAAAATTTCATTTAATTATAAATATTATTTTAATTTATATTCATTTCATATTAATATTAACTCTATAAAAAATTTCATTTAATTATGAATATTACTTTAATTTATATTCATTTCATATTAATATTAACTCTATACAAAATTTCGTTTAATTATAAATATTACTTTAATTTATATTCATTTCATATTAATATTAACTCCATACAAAATTTCATTTAATTATAAATATTACTTTAATTTATATTCATTTAATATTAATATTAAATTTGTATAAAAATTTCATTTAATTATAAATATTTCTTTAATTTATATTCATTTAATATTAATATTAAATTTGTATAAAAATTGCATTTAAATATAAATATTACTTTAATTTATATTAATTTGATATTAAAATTAAATCTATATAAAAATTTCATTTAATTATAAATATTACTTTAATTTATATTAATTTCATATTAATATTAACTCTATACAAAATTTTTTTTAATTATAACTATTACTTTAATTTATATTCATTTGATATTAGTATTAACTCTATACAAAATTTCATTTAATTATAAATATTACTTTAATTTATATTCAATTCATATTAATATTAAATTTATATAAAAATTGCATTTAAATATAAATATTACTTTAATTTATATTCATTTCATATTAAAATTAAATCTATATAAAAATTTTATTTAAATATAAATATTACTTTAATTTATATTCATTCCATATTAATATTAACTCTATACAAAATTTTATTTAATTATAACTATTACTTTAATTTATATTCATTTCATATTAATATTAACTCTATCCAAAATTTCATTTAATTATAAATATTACTTTAATTTATATTCAATTCATATTAATATTAAATTTATATAAAAATTGCATTTAAATATATATATTAAATTAATTTATATTCATTTGATTTTATTATTAAATTTGTATAAAAATTTCATTTAATTATAAATATTTCTTTAATTTATATTCATTTGATATTAATATTAAATTTGTATAAAAATTGCATTTAAATATAAATATTAATTAATTTATATTAATTTTATATATAATTAAATCTATATAAAAATTTCATTTAATTATAAATATTACTTTAATTTATATTCATTTCATATTAATATTAACTCTATAAAAAATTTCATTTAATTATAAATATTACTTTAATTTATATTCATTTCATATTAATATTAACTCTATACAAAATTTCGTTTAATTATAAATATTACTTCAATTTATATTCATTTGATTTTAATATTAACTCTATACAAAATTTCATTTAATTATAAATATTTCTTTAATTTATATTCATTTAATATTAATATTAAATTTGTATAAAAATTTCATTTAATTATAAATATTTCTTTAATATATATTCATTTCATATTAATATTAAATTTATATAAAAATTGCATTTAAATATAAATATTACTTTAATTTATATTAATCTTATATTAAAACTAAATCTATATAAAAATTTCATTTAAATATAAATATTACTTTAATTTATATTAATTTTCTATTATGTGACGGTTAGCGAACAGATTCCGTTGACTTTCCCACAGGAATCTCTTCAAAAGTCGTCTCTGGCAGGAAACGTCCTAGATAACCTTTTCATATCTTAGTTGATCCCTTTTAACGAAGACCGACTTCTGGCTCAACTTAATGGAAATCGACAAAAACTAGAGTCTGGTCCTAAGCGGCGATTAGATCATGAACATACCACCCCCTTCAATTTTGGGGTATATAAACTCGTACATTTTTACTCTCGGGGGCAGTACTTCCATAGTCACGAATCGTGTCGCGTCGTGCTGTATTTTCGTAAGTCGATTTCCAGTAAGATCGGGCTAAAGTTCCCCTTCGGACCAACCTTTGAACCATATAGATTCCGTAGTCCGGTAATAAATCTATTAAGGCATTTAGTAAAATCGCTTCGAAACCCCCGCATCTTGCCAGTGCGTCAACATCGAGCAACATAGGTAATATTCTTTTATTCTCGCACACACTATCTCGCGACACATACACATATATTTCATTGTAAACTATAACGATTTTGAATATATCTGAATTTTACCTACTCACTTCTAAATTCTTTCAACCCTTAATTATTGTTATACCAATCCTAATTTAGTAGTTGAACGTTCCCACATGATACAATTTTACCGCTCGGATTGTATCAATTTAAATTATACTGGTTACGGGGCTTACTAACAACCTCATCACCTATCGAACTCTTAGACGACATTCCAATCGCCTAATCGGGATATTTTCCAACCTAGTACCTACCTGATTTCATATTGGGATCATCCACATTACCTATACGTCCACACACAAATTAAACGGCAACCTGACAATCGTATCAAGGATCGTCCGTTTTTCTCCCTTGAATCCAACCTACTAGCGGCTCCCTGACAATCGCATCAAGGTGCGTCCGCTAAACTCTATAACCTCCTTAATAATCTTTCAAGTCAGAGTTCCCGATTCACACGTAGGTTCATCCCTGAAACTTCACTCATACTAGCGGCTCCCTGACAATCGTATCAAGGTGCGTCCGCTTTAACTAACAATTTGAGATCATATTCCCAGGGTAATAACCCTTCGCCGGCCACTCGTGCTGCTCGCGGCCCTGGCTCGTAACAGAACTGGTGACAGCGGTGGGATTTGTTCAATTATTTTTGGATTACTTTAATTTTGGGTTTACTATATTAAATTACTCGTAACTGAGTACTGATGATATACTAGTTTTCCTAGTTTACGTCTCGATATTACTGGCTATATACTAGTTTTCTCTAGTTACGCTTTTATATCAAAATTAATTAAAGTTTTAATATACTAGTTTTCGCTAGTTACATTTTGAATAAAAATGCAGAATTCAGCTGCAAATACATCTTCTGTTGACATGATGAACTTGACGGTTTCACTTGCAACTTCTATGTCGCTGTTGACGCAAAAGACATGCTTACAGAATATTACTTCGACAATTCCTACCTTTAACGGGGAAGACCCCCCTTTGATTCGTTTCGCGCAAACTTTAGAGGACGGGTTAACTTTGATTCCGGAGGGTACGGAGGCCGAGTATCTGGCAATTGTTCTTACGAAACTCGTTGGACCGGCACGTAGAAGTACATTAGAACACAAGTTTACAACCGTAAAATCATTGGTTCAACATTTGAAAAAACGGTTCGCTCCCGGTAAGAGCTTGTCATATTATCAAGTGGAAATCGCGAAGTTACATATTCGCGAAGGAGAAAGCCTACGACAATATATCGATAGGACAAGCCATTTGGTTTACTGTACGCGCGGAGCCATGAGGGAAAAATACGAGGTCCATGCCGAAGAATTCATTAAATTGATGGAAAACGATGTCAAGGAAAATTTCATCGACGGTTTACCGGATCGAGTTTCCTTCAAGGTGTCGGCTCTCTCTAAAGATATCAAGAATCTGGAAGAAGCTTACGACATCGTGCTACAGATAGACAAAAAATTAAGGAATCGGCGACAGTCGCCACGAAATGAATCACCATCAAGGTGGTCCCGCCGAGACTCTTACGACCAGGACTCTCAATATCACGATCGACAAGTGTCGTATCCTCTATCTCCGAGTAGATATGACCGAAACAGAGATCGACACGCGAGGCCATCTGGTTATTCGGAGGAAAAAGGAGGACGTGCTTCTGCCTGGACCTTGCGTCACAGGAGCCCTTCAAACTCCCCCTCCAATCGTTCCGACACTTCAAGTGTAAGAGACGATGAAAAACGGTATACCATATTAAAAAATACCGACAAAGAACGTTTTTCAAAATCGTATTGTTGGCATTGCGGAACATCAGGACATGATGGAAAATTCTGTAAGAATCGTCCACGCAATCCGAAATTCCGACGAGATTCGCGAGATTCATCGGTCGAATCAAACAAATCTTTAAACTTCGATCGCGCTCACCGTACCGGCGACACGATGAGCGAAACCAAAGAAGTTCGCCCAAGAACTGTCCGCTTCGAGGAAAAACCCTTCTCAAGGAAGCACCAGCCCCGCGAATCAACATCAAAATCCCGGAACTGGAATCAGGAAAGGGAGAATTTTTAATTGATGGCGGAGCCTCAGTCAATCTAGTAGTTCTCAACGCTTTGGGTACAGAAGCAGAAATTATCTCACGTGAAGAAATCGAGATAACGGGACTCACGAGTATTCCAATTCGTACCTTAGGAACTACGATTTTACACATTCACGAAGCTCCTGCGATTTTCTACGTAGTGAAGCATCTTACAATTGAAGCAGATGGACTCATAGGAAGCCCATTTTTGAAACAGGAACAAGCAGAAATTTCTTATTACCATAGGACAGTGGTATTAAGAAGTAAACCTACCAGACCTATTCGATTCTCCAACTACCAGCAGGAATCGGAAACACCCACCAAACATCGTATAGATGCCCGAACGTCTCAGCAGATTGCAATTACAATAGCTAATCCGAAAGTTAAGGAAGGATATTTACCACGCATAAAAACTCATGATAAACTGTACATAGGAGAAGCTGCAGTCATAAATGACAGAGGAAAATGTCATGTTATGGCAACTAACACAAGTGAAGAAGCACTGGACATAGAAATTGAACCACAAATTTTGGAACCTTATGATATTTTAAGTACTTCGGACGAAGATACTTATTCAGAAATACGACACCATCCCAATTTCAACACTAAAGAAGATAGGATACAGGGAATCTTCGAAACGCTAAATCTAAGCCACCTGAACAAAGAAGAACGATGCAGCATTACAGCATTGATAAAAGAATTTCCCGATCGATTTTATCTTCCTGGAGATAAATTAGGGAAGGCTTCCGATTTCAAACATTCTCTACATACAACTGATGAGATTCCGATTAACACAAGGCAATATCGCTATCCTCCCATACATCAAGAAGAAATTAAAAAGCAGATTAATGGCTTATTATCCGAAGGTATTATAACCCCATCTAAATCTCCGTACAATTCGCCTTTGTGGATTGTACCCAAAAAGCCAGATGCGCAAGGAAACAAGCGTTGGCGCATGGTAATAGATTTCCGTGCGCTAAATGAAAAAACCATTTCCGATAAATATCCGCTTCCTCAGATCACAGAAATATTGGATCGTCTCGGTGGAGCTAAATACTTCTCCGTCTTCGATCTTGCCAGCGGATTTCACCAAATAGAAATGGATCCAAAAGATAGGCAGAAAACAGCTTTTACCACCCCTAATGGGCATTATGAATTTTCACGAATGCCGTTTGGTTTGAAAAATGCACCACCTACTTTTCAACGCCTGATGGACCAGGTATTAACTGGACTCCAGGGAACAGATGTTTTCGTTTATTTGGACGACATCGTGGTTTACGCTTCATCACTACAGGAACATAACATTAAAGTCAAGAAATTGCTGAATCGTCTGCGAGAACATGGCTTGACGCTTCAGACCAATAAATGCGAATTCTTACGGAAAGAAGTTACATATCTGGGACATATTATTTCAAGAAAAGGAGTAAAACCGGACCCTAGGAAACTAAAAGCTGTTCAGAATTTTCCAACGCCTACCTCACAGAAGAATATCCAACAATTTTTGGGTCTAGTGGGATATTACCGTCGTTTCATACAAGATTTTACCATAAAAGCAAAATCATTAATTGATCTTTTAGGAAAGGGCAAGAAATTCAAATGGGCTGAAGAACAAGAAAACAGTTTTAAAATATTACGTGAAGAACTCTGTCGAGAACCAATCTTGCAGTACCCAGATTTCAACAAACCATTCATCATCACAACAGACGCTTCTGAATATGCCATTGGAGCCGTGCTTAGTCAAGGCGAAATCGGCAATGATCTACCGATTGCTTACGCATCGCGTAGTCTCAATAAGGCCGAAAGAAATTATTCTGCCACTGAGAAGGAATGTTTAGCAATGGTATACGCCGTTATTTATTTTCGACCGTATGTTTATGGAACAAAATTCACACTCGTTACCGACCATCGCCCGTTGGTTTGGCTACATTCTGTAAAAGATCCAACGTCAAGACTCATGAAGTGGAAACTTCGTCTTTTGGAGTATGACTATCAGGTTGTTCATAAATCTGGAAAAACAAATAAGAATGCGGATGCATTATCACGTAATCCCACTTCCATTTGTTTGCCACTCATCCCGAGGGAACTCAAAGACCCCGAGTTTAAAATGCAAATACCGAAAACGGATGCTAACGCTAGTTCAATTGGACAACGAATCAGGCAATTACGTCGGGATCGAGAAAACCGACCAAAACATCAACAACCAAATAGCAGTTCAGATGAGACAGAAGAACCCGCTCTTGGTAAGGTTCAGCATTCACCAATAATGTACAGGAACAGATCTTTCCCAAGTTTGTCTCGAGAGGTGACAATGCCAGATGAAAACCAGGACATCATTCAACACCTTCTACCCGTGGCAAACTCCACAGAAATTTTTTCTACGGATAAGAATACGAGTTCGTCCGTTGATTTAATTTCGTTTGAGGAACCGACGGAAAACACTGTCATAGAGAATACGAACAATATACAGGGTGATATATCTAATATACCTCCAGAGGTATTCCCTGAAACAGGTGGAATTTTACAACCTACCGTAATCCGATCATCAAACAATACTATAGGCGAAGCAAGGGTACAGCAATTTTTTGACCGCACAGCCGACCCTTACCCATTCTTTGACGCCGCTACCGAGGAATCTTTTACCGAAACTGACCTGGAGGCGCCATCGGAACCAAACCAAAGGATCAGCATTTCTTCAAACACCCTCACCGAAAAAGAGGATCATTATGTACATTTTGTCTCTGCCGATTGCAATTTAATAACACACGTGGGAAAACTTTTATCAGACACTGGATTAATAAATAAGCAGGAACTTTTAGCTGCACGACCAGAGAAGGGACAGGTCATAATTTCAAGGAATGGGTTATTTAAAACATTTAGCGTAGTAATATCTAACAACTTCCATGATAAACCAAAAAGAGTAGAAATAGTTAATGGACTGAAAACCCTTCAATCAGCGTTAGAACAAAACAGGATCAAATCTTTTCGAATATCAGCATACGGAGACCATCATAAAACATCATTCAACGAATTTTTCAAAATATTAAAAGAAGTCTTTACAGACTCATCTTATCAAATTACAATATGTAATTGTATCATTACAACGCCTTCCGTAGAAGACAGACAAGAAATCATTCATGAAGCACATGATAGCTTAATAGGAGGGCATAAGGGAGTTACAAAAACTTATAATCACATCCGTTCAAGATTTCATTGGCCTCAGATGCGCAACGAAATTCAAGAATATATCCGAAAATGCAAAAGTTGCCAAGAACAGAAACTAGTCAGAATAAAGACACGTCAGCCTATGCTGATCACCGACACACCGTTAGACGCATTCGACAAAATTTCCTTGGATACAGTTGGACCATTACCGATTACACCTGGGGCAATCGACACATCCTCACCATGCAGGACAATCTAACTAAGTATTGTATTGCAGTGGCTATACCTAATATTCGAGCCACCGCCATTGCAGACGCCTTTGCACGGCATTTTATCGCAATTTACGGAACACCACGCGCAATACTCACGGATAAGGGAACCAGCTTTATTGGAACTCTTATGAAAAACTTGGCGGAAATCTTTAAAATTAAACAAGTTACCACTTCTGGATACAGACCACAAACAAATGGATCATTGGAACGAAGTCATATTGTCCTCACAGAATATCTGAAGCACTACATGGAAAATTACGAAGACTGGGATTTATTAATTCCTTTTGCGATGTTCTCTTATAATACATCAATTCATGAAGCTACCAACTTTACACCGTACGAACTGGTTTTTGGCAAACAGGCTCAAGAACCAAATTCATTTCCAACTGGTACAAATTTGAAGAAATATGGAGATTATTTATCAGAACTAATAACAAATATAGTCAGAATCCGTAATATAGCAGTAGACGGAAGAACTCCATAACAATCCTTTTTATCTACTCCGGCTGCCGCTGACAACACTACCAACCCCAGAAGGAAAATGATTCAACAAACATTCGGGCCAGCCGCCACACGATGTCGCCCAGGGTTGGGTCCAACTGGGTTACGCAGTCCCGACCTAATCGACACACCTAGCCTATAAGTATACACACAACACACTACACCGATACAATTTTTCTTTCTCCTTTTTCTGTGACCCGTTTGTTTGCTCCAAAATTTTTTTTCTATTTTTATTTTTCCTTCAAATCTGTGGTACCTAGGACGTTTCCTTCCTGATGAGAAAGCATCACGCGAACCGCGATGTTTCCTCTTGGTGGGGAGATGTGACGGTTAGCGAACAGATTCCGTTGACTTTCCCACAGGAATCTCTTCAAAAGTCGTCTCTGGCAGGAAACGTCCTAGATAACCTTTTCATATCTTAGTTGATCCCTTTTAACGAAGACCGACTTCTGGCTCAACTTAATGGAAATCGACAAAAACTAGAGTCTGGTCCTAAGCGGCGATTAGATCATGAACATACCACCCCCTTCAATTTTGGGGTATATAAACCCGTACATTTTTACTCTCGGGGGCAGTACTTCCATAGTCACGAATCGTGTCGCGTCGTGCTGTATTTTCGTAAGTCGATTTCCAGTAAGATCGGGCTAAAGTTCCCCTTCGGACCAACCTTTGAACCATATAGATTCCGTAGTCCGGTAATAAATCTATTAAGGCATTTAGTAAAATCGCTTCGAAACCCCCGCATCTTGCCAGTGCGTCAACATCGAGCAACATAGGTAATATTCTTTTATTCTCGCACACACTATCTCGCGACACATACACATATATTTCATTGTAAACTATAACGATTTTGAATATATCTGAATTTTACCTACTCACTTCTAAATTCTTTCAACCCTTAATTATTGTTATACCAATCCTAATTTAGTAGTTGAACGTTCCCACATGATACAATTTTACCGCTCGGATTGTATCAATTTAAATTATACTGGTTACGGGGCTTACTAACAACCTCATCACCTATCGAACTCTTAGACGACATTCCAATCGCCTAATCGGGATATTTTCCAACCTAGTACCTACCTGATTTCATATTGGGATCATCCACATTACCTATACGTCCACACACAAATTAAACGGCAACCTGACAATCGTATCAAGGATCGTCCGTTTTTCTCCCTTGAATCCAACCTACTAGCGGCTCCCTGACAATCGCATCAAGGTGCGTCCGCTAAACTCTATAACCTCCTTAATAATCTTTCAAGTCAGAGTTCCCCATTCACACGTAGGTTCATCCCTGAAACTTCACTCATACTAGCGGCTCCCTGACAATCGTATCAAGGTGCGTCCGCTTTAACTAACAATTTGAGATCATATTCCCAGGGTAATAACCCTTCGCCGGCCACTCGTGCTGCTCGCGGCCCTGGCTCGTAACAACTAAAATTAAATCTATATAAAAATTTCATTTAATTATAAATATTACTGTAATTTATATTCAATTCATATTAATATTAAATTTATATAAAAATTGCATTTAAATATATATATTAAATTAATTTATATTCATTTGATTTTAATATTAAATTTGTATAAAAATTTCATTTAATTATAAATATTTCTTTAATTTATATTCATTTGATATTAATATTAAATTTGTATAAAAATTGCATTTAAATATAAATATTACTTTAATTTATATTAATTTGATATTAAAATTAAATCTATATAAAAATTTCATTTAATTATAAATATTACTTTAATTTATATTAATTTCATATTAATATTAACTCTATACAAAATTTTATTTAATTATAACTATTACTTTAATTTATATTCATTTGATATTAATATTAACTCTATACAAAATTTCATTTAATTATAAATATTACTTTAATTTATATTCAATTCATATTAATATTAAATTTATATAAAAATTGCAATTAAATATAAATATTAAATTAATTTAGATTCATTTGATTTTAATATTAAATTGCTATAAAAATTTCATTTAATTATAAATATTTCTTTAATTTATATTCATTTGATATTAATATTAAGTTTGTATAAAAATTGCATTTAAATATAAATATTACTTAATTTATATTAATTTTATATATAATTAAATCTATATAAAAATTTCATTTAATTATAAATATTACTTTAATTTATATTCATTTCATATTAATATTAACTCTATAAAAAATTTCATTTAATTATAAATATTACTTTAATTTATATTCATTTCATATTAATATTAACTCTATACAAAATTTCGTTTAATTATAAATATTACTTTAATTTATATTCATTTCATATTAATATTAACTCTATACAAAATTTCATTTAATTATAAATATTACTTTAATTTATAAGCAATTCATATTAATATTAATTTTATATAAAAATTGCATTTAAGTATAAATATTACTTTAGTTTATATTAATTTTATATTAAAATTAAATCGATATAAAAATTTCATATAAATATAAATATTACTTTAATTTATTTTAATTTTATACTAATGTTAAATTTATATAAAAATTGCATTTTAATATAAATATTACTTCAATTTATATTCATTTGATTTTAATATTAACTCTATACAAAATTTCATTTAATTATAAATATTTCTTTAATTTATATTCATTTAATATTAATATTAAATTTGTATAAAAATTTCATTTAATTATAAATATTTCTTTAATTTATATTCATTTAATATTAATATTAAATTTGTATAAAAATTGCATTTAAATATAAATATTACTTTAATTTATATTAATTTGATATTAATATTAAATCTATATAAAAATTTCATTTAATTATAAATATTACTTTAATTTATATTAATTTCATGTTAATAATAAATTTATATAAAAATTGCATTTAAATATAAATATTACTTTAATTTATATTAATTTTCTATTAAAATTAAATCTATATAAAAATTTCATTTAAATATAAATATTACTTTAATTTATATTAATTTTCTATTAAAATTAAATCTATATAAAAATTTCATTTAATTATAAATATTACTGTAATTTATATTCATTTCATATTAATATTAAATTTATATAAAAATTACATTTAAATATAAATATTACTTTAATTTATATTCATTTCATATTAAAATTAAATCTATATAAAAATTTTATTTAAATATAAATATTACTTTAATTTATATTCATTCCATATTAATATTAACTCTATACAAAATTTTATTTAATTATAACTATTACTTTAATTTATATTAATTTCATATTATTATTAACTCTATCCAAAATTTCATTTAATTATAAATATTACTTTAATTTATATTCAATTCATATTAATATTAAATTTATATAAAAATTGCATTTAAATATATATATTAAATTAATTTATATTCATTTGATTTTAATATTAAATTTGTATAAAAATTTCATTTAATTATAAATATTTCTTTAATTTATATTCATTTCATATTAATATTAAATTTATATAAAAATTACATTTAAATATAAATATTAAATTAATTTATATTCATTTGATATTAATATTAAGTCTATATAAAAATTTCATATAAATATAAATATTGAATTAATTTATATTCATTTGATATTAATATTAAATCAATATAAAAATTTCATATAAATATAAATATTAGTTTAATTTATATTAATTTTGTACTAATGTTAAATTTATATAAAAATTGCATTTTAATATAAATATTACTTTAATTTATATTAAGTTTATACTACTATTAAATTTATATAAAAATTGCATTTTAATATAAATATTACTTTAATTTATATTAATTTTCTATTAAAATTAAATCTATATAAAAATTTCATTTAAATATAAATATAACTTTAATATATATTCATTTCATATTAATATTAAATTTATATAAAAATTGCATTTAAATATAAATATTACTTTAATTTATATTAATCTTATATTAAAACTAAATCTATATAAAAATTTCATTTAAATATAAATATTACTGTAATTTATATTCATTTCATATTAATATTAAATTTATATAAAAATTACATTTAAATATAAATATTACTTTAATTTATATTCATTTCATATTAAAATTAAATCCATATAAAAATTTTATTTAAATATAAATATTACTTTAATTTATATTCATTCCATATTAATATTAACTCTATACAAAATTTTATTTAATTATAACTATTACTTTAATTTATATTCATTTCATATTAATATTAACTCTATCCAAAATTTCATTTAATTATAAATATTACTTTAATTTATATTCAATTCATATTAATATTAAATTTATATAAAAATTGCATTTAAATATATATATTAAATTAATTTATATTCATTTGATTTTAATATTAAATTTGTATAAAAATTTCATTTAATTATAAATATTTCTTTAATTTATATTCATTTGATATTAATATTAAATTTGTATAAAAATTGCATTTAAATATAAATATTACTTTAATTTATATTAATTTGATATTAAAATTAAATCTATACAAAATTTTATTTAATTATAACTAGTACTTTAATTTATATTCATTTGATATTAATATTAACTCTATACAAAATTTCATTTAATTATAAATATTACTTTAATTTATATTCAATTCATATTAATACTAAATTTATATAAAAATTGCAATTAAATATAAATATTAAATTAATTTATATTCATTTGATTTTAATATTAAATTGCTATAAAAATTTCATTTAATTATAAATATTTCTTTAATTTATATTCATTTGATATTAATATTAAGTTTGTATAAAAATTGCATTTAAATATAAATATTACTTAATTTATATTAATTTTATATATAATTAAATCTATATAAAAATTTCATTTAATTATAAATATTACTTTAATTTATATTCATTTCATATTAATATTAACTCTATAAAAAATTTCATTTAATTATAAATATTACTTTAATTTATATTCATTTCATATTAATATTAACTCTATACAAAATTTCGTTTAATTATAAATATTACTTTAATTTATATTCATTTCATATTAATATTAACTCCATACAAAATTTCATTTAATTATAAATATTACTTTAATTTATAAGCAATTCATATTAATATTAATTTTATATAAAAATTGCGTTTAAGTATAAATATTACTTTAGTTTATATTAATTTTATATTAAAATTAAATCTATATAAAAATTTCATATAAATATAAATATTACTTTAATTTATTTTAATTTTATACTAATGTTAAATTTATATAAAAAATGCATTTTAATACAAATATTACTTCAATTTATATTCATTTGATTTTAATATTAACTCTATACAAAATTTCATTTAATTATAAATATTTCTTTAATTTATATTCATTTCATATTAAAATTAAATCTATATAAAAATTTTATTTAAATATAAATATTACTTTAATTTATATTCATTCCATATTAATATTAACTCTATACAAAATTTTATTTAATTATAACTATTACTTTAATTTATATTCATTTCATATTAATGTTAACTCTATCCAAAATTTCATTTAATTATAAATATTACTTTAATTTATATTCAATTCATATTAATATTAAATTTATATAAAAATTGCATTTAAATATATATATTAAATTAATTTATATTCATTTGATTTTAATATTAAATTTGTATAAAAATTTCATTTAATTATATATATTTCTTTAATTTATATTCATTTGATATTAATATTAAATTTGTATAAAAATTGCATTTAAATATAAATATTACTTTATGTTAGGGTTAAAACAAAGATAAAAATGGTTTATTGTACTGGTTTACACACGTGCTACTACTATAGGCGATACAAAAGGAATGACCGAGAGAACGGACCGAAGGCGCGCGCAGATACACAAGAGAACACACTTCATACATAATACATAGCCCAATACATACCGCGCCACCTATACACACACATTACACTTATGGCGGGAAAGACAAATACTTTTGTGTGTCAAACCTCATCAATCCCCCACCTTTGACACATGTCACTCTCTCATACATCGTTACACTTTTCCTTCTTTTCACGTAATCCCAACTTTGTTACATGCGGTAACATTACAGTATATGGTAATCCTTTCGTAAATATATCTGCCACATTGTCACTAGATGAGACGTACTTTAGTTTTATTAAACCTTCTTCGTATTTTTCCCTCGTTAAATGATATGCGATATCGATGTGTTTTGATCGAGATCTTTCCACTCTATTTGATGCAAAGTCAATCGCTGACTTATTGTCACATCTAATAACGTATGGCTTACATGGTAATTCGGCACTCAATGTATTTCGCATTTCGTTATACATCATATCCATACTTATAATTTCTTTTACGGCATTTGCAAGCGCTACATACTCTGCCTCCATGGTTGACGTAGATATTGATTTCTGTTTATTGCTTTTCCATGAAATAGCATTTCCACCTAAGAATACTACCGTACCATTGTAGGAATGCCTATCATCAATATCTGCCGCCCAATCTGCATCGCTGAATACTTCTACTTCATTGCTACCCGGACTATATGTTAAAGCTTTATCTTTTGTTGCGCTTAAATACTTCAATACCCGCTTAGCTTGCATCCAATGAATTTTGCCCGGATTTGAAACGAACTGTGCTAATTTAGAAGTTATGTATAGTATATCCGGTCGTGTTGCTAGAGCTATGTACATTAAAGATCCAATGAGTCGTCTATAAGGTACGTTTCTCATTTCTTCCTGTTCCAGCTCACTCGATGGACAATCTAATCTCGACAACTTCAGGCCTAATTCGACCGGTGACTTTGTACTTTTGCATTCATTCAAGTTGTATTCATTTAACATTTTCTCTATGTATAACTCTTGAGATAACTTTATGCTCTCCTTGTTGAGATCGATTCTTATACCTAATAAATACGACGCTACACCTAAATCTCTAGTTTCGTACTGTGACATCAATAGTTTCTTAACTAACTTTAATTTCTCCGTATTGTTAGTAAATATTACAATGTCGTCTACGTATATAGTTAATATCAAATCCTTATCATATGTATAAACGCAATTATTACTTTTCAGTCTTTGAAATCCCTTTTTGACTAGGAATGTATCGATTGCATTGTTCCAATTTCTACCTGCCTGTTTTAATCCGTAAATTGGCCTCTTTAACTTAGCTACTTTATTTTCTAATACATCACATCCTGGAGGTAGTTTCATATAAACATCTTCTGTTAATTCCCCATACAAGTATGCACATTTAATGTCTAAGTGGTGCACTTCCCAACCCTGGGACACTGACATAGCTAATAACATTCTAATTGTTGAAATATTCGCAACTGGCGCGTATGACTCGAAATAATCTATGTCCTTCTTTTGACTATAACCTTGCGCAACTAACCTAGCCTTATATTTCATTATTTTCCCAGTTGCATCCGTTTTTACCTTGTATACCCACCTACTACCTATGCATTGAATACTTTTTGTCTTATTCACTATTTCCCATGTATTTCTACTCTTTAAACTATTAAGCTCTTCCTCCATAGCTACTTTCCATTCATTGCACTGAGGCGATGCCACTGCCTGTTCAAATGTTGTAGGTTCGATTACTTCTGTCAAATTTATCTGAATATCTTTAGGTTTTCCCATTCGACCCCACGGATTCCTTATTACCTTTTTCTGTATAGGATTTTGGACTACGCTTTCCCTATCTACATGTTCTCTTCGCGAGCTCCTAGTTACCCTGTCTGTTTTATCTGTATTTATCTTTTGCTCTGTAGTTACTTGTTTGTCTTCTGTACTTTCGATTGTCATTTCATTTTGTGTTTCATTTGTATTCGGTTCATCATCGTTTGGGATGCTATAAGTTTTCCTATCATAAATATACTCATAACCATACACATCTTCTACAAAATCTACATGTTTTGTGTGTACTACATCATTTATTGCTGGATCCCATAATCTATAGCCTTTTGTTTGACTAGAGTATCCTACAAATATACATACTCTTGCTCTCGGATCAAGCTTGTGCCTGCTATGCTTTGTTACATGAGCATACGTTAAACATCCAAACGATTTCAAATGTTTTACACTTGGAGTATTCCCTGTCCAAATTTTTTCTGGAACTCCATCTTTAATCACTGAGTGTACTACCCTATTTTTAGTATAACACGCTGTCAATAATGCTTCGGCCCAAAATTTTTGTGGTAACGCTGCTGTTGTTAACATTGAACGTACTAAATCCAACAATGTCCGGTTTATTCTTTCGGCTATCCCGTTCATCTGTGGCGTATAAGTATTTGTCCGTTCGTGTTTTATTCCTAAATTGTCAAATAAAGATTTGAGCTCACTATTGCAAAATTCTAGACCGTTATCCGTTCTGATTCTTTTGACTTTACTATCTGTTTCGCGTTCGACCCTAGCTATGTATTTTTGTATATAATTTGCTACTTCATTCTTATGTTTGATACAATAAACTGTACTTTTTCGTGAATAATCATCTGTAAGCGTGAGGAAATATCTGGATCCCCCAATTGACTCCACTGGCATAGGACCGCACAAATCTGAATGAACTAATTCTATTAATGCTCTCGTTTGCCTACCTTTTATCTGTTTACACGGAGCCTTAGTAGATTTTCCAATGCCACACCCGTCACAACGCACGCTTTCAATATTCACATTTTCAAGCCCTCTTACAAGATTATTCATTGATAATTCTTTTATATTTGACATACCTACGTGACAAAATCTTCGATGCCACGTCTCGCTCTCGCTTACCTTCGCATTGCTAACAATATGTGTTTCTTTCTCTGAAATAATTGACATATTATTCATACATTCCGCTTTCATAGTATATAAACCATCTTTCCTAAATGCTTCACCCACTATCCGTTTAGACGCTTTATTCAAAATAATCGCTTTTCCATTATCAAATATTACCTTCTTATTTCTATTTTCTATCTGCGATACGGATATTAGGTTCCTTCTTACATTTGGTACATGGTAAACGTTTGGTAAAGTTATACTGAAAGGATCATTATTGACATAAGTTTCTATATTTACATCACCTATTCCAGTCGCTCTTAGGTTATTCTTTGTATCACTATCAGCAGAATAAATTATTTCACTTTCTATTTCCCTATAATTTGTGAACCATTGTTTGTGCTTGCAGATATGGTGAGTTGCACCGCTGTCAAGCAACCAACAATTTTCTAATTGTGCACTATTTACCTCTAATAGATATGAGTCCCTACTCTTACGTGGAAAATTTGTACCTGATTCTTGGTTTGGTTTATTCTTCCACTGTGGTGTTCTGCAGTATTTTGCTACGTGTCCCTGCTTGCCACATTTAAAACACTTCCTGTCGTTCACGTTGAAGTCTGCAGTCCTGCGCTGTGGTTCTCTGCTTTGGTTGTGGGTTTCTCTGCTGCGTTGACCTTGTCCATTATGGTACTGTACATCCTTCGACTGGTAATATGCTTCCTTTTGCTCGCTGTTCTTCTCTGTTTCCTTCGCTGTCCTTCTGTCATATTCATTCAACAGGATTCCTTTTATTTCTGAAGATTTGAATTTCTCGTCATCTAAATTTGCCAATGTCATAACGATGGCTTCATAGTTTTCTGGCAAACCATTTAGCATAGTGTATGCTAAATCTTCATCACGTGTTTCGTAGCCAGCTTCTTTAAGGTTATCGCAACACGTCTTTATTCTTGCAAGGTACGATGTCATAGAATCACCAGATTCAAGGCGTATTGATACTATTTGTCTCCTTAATTGTAATATTCTCGCACGTGACTTGGGTTCAAATACCTTTTTCAATGCCTCCCATGCATCAGATGCGCTCTCACAGTCGATGATGTGCACTTGCTGGTCATGTTCGACACTTAGGGCAATTGTAGCTAATGCCTTCTCTTCTTTCCGGTTATAACTTTCCAATGCTGCTACATCATCATCCTGCGGTTTTACTACTTCCTTGGTCACGTGTTGCCACAATTCACGTTGGACTAATGCCATCTTAATATTGAATTTCCACGATCGGTAGTTACTTCCGTTTAACTTATCGATTCGATCGACTGATTGCGAGTATAATGCCATTTTCGTTTACTTTATTGCCTTTTATTTAACTAGTAATTTGAATTTATGACCACGTGGCGTCTGTGCACATAACCTCACTTTTGTTATTACTTTTTCCGACTCTTACGAAATTTACTTATGCCCACTTGTTTAACAAAACAATTTACCTGCATACCATTTATCTCACTATCTTGCGACTTCTGGGCCCATAACCTTGTTAGGGTTAAAACAAAGATAAAAATGGTTTATTGTACTGGTTTACACACGTGCTACTACTATAGGCGATACAAAAGGAATGACCGAGAGAACGGACCGAAGGCGCGCGCAGATACACAAGAGAACACACTTCATACATAATACATAGCCCAATACATACCGCGCCACCTATACACACACATTACACTTATGGCGGGAAAGACAAATACTTTTGTGTGTCAAACCTCATCACTTTAATTTATATTAATTTGATATTAAAATTAAATCTATATAAAAATTTCATTTAATTATAAATATTACTTTAATTTATATTAATTTCATATTAATATTAACTCTATACAAAATTTTATTTAATTATAACTATTACTTTAATTTATATTCATTTGATATTAATATTAACTCTATACAAAATTTCATTTAATTATAAATATTACTTTAATTTATATTCAATTCATATTAATATTAAATTTATATAAAAATTGCAATTAAATATAAATATTAAATTAATTTAGATTCATTTGATTTTAATATTAAATTGCTATAAAAATTTCATTTAATTATAAATATTTCTTTAATTTATATTCATTTGATATTAATATTAAGTTTGTATAAAAATTGCATTTAAATATAAATATTACTTATTTTATATTAATTTTATATATAATTAAATCTATATAAAAATTTCATTTAATTATAAATATTACTTTAATTTATATTCATTTCATATTAATATTAACTCTATACAAAATTTCGTTTAATTATAAATATTACTTTAATTTATATTCATTTCATATTAATATTAACTCTATACAAAATTTCGTTTAATTATAAATATTACTTTAATTTATATTCATTTCATATTAATATTAACTCCATACAAAATTTCATTTAATTATAAATATTACTTTAATTTATAAGCAATTCATATTAATATTAATTTTATATAAAAATTGCGTTTAAGTATAAATATTACTTTAGTTTATATTAATTTTATATTAAAATTAAATCTATATAAAAATTTCATATAAATATAAATATTACTTTAATTTATTTTAATTTTATACTAATGTTAAATCTATATAAAAATTTCATTTAATTATAAATATTACTTCAATTTATATTCATTTGATTTTAATATTAACTCTATACAAAATTTTATTTAATTATAACTATTACTTTAATTTATATTCATTTGATATTAATATTAACTCTATACAAAATTTCATTTAATTATAAATATTACTTTAATTTATATTCAATTCATATTAATATTAAATTTATATAAAAATTGCAATTAAATATAAATATTAAATTAATTTAGATTCATTTGATTTTAATATTAAATTGCTATAAAAATTTCATTTAATTATAAATATTACTTTAATTTATATTAATTTCATATTAATATTAACTCTATAAAAAATTTCATTTAATTATAAATATTACTTTAATTTATATTCATTTCATATTAATATTAACTCTATACAAAATTTCGTTTAATTATAAATATTACTTTAATTTATATTCATTTCATATTAATATTAACTCTATACAAAATTTCATTTAATTATAAATATTACTTTAATTTATAAGCAATTCATATTAATATTAATTTTATATAAAAATTGCATTTAAGTATAAATATTACTTTAGTTTATATTAATTTTATATTAAAATTAAATCGATATAAAAATTTCATATAAATATAAATATTACTTTAATTTATTTTAATTTTATACTAATGTTAAATTTATATAAAAATTGCATTTTAATATAAATATTACTTCAATTTATATTCATTTGATTTTAATATTAACTCTATACAAAATTTCATTTAATTATAAATATTTCTTTAATTTATATTCATTTAATATTAATATTAAATTTGTATAAAAATTTCATTTAATTATAAATATTTCTTTAATTTATATTCATTTAATATTAATATTAAATTTGTATAAAAATTGCATTTAAATATAAATATTACTTTAATTTATATTAATTTGATATTAATATTAAATCTATATAAAAATTTCATTTAATTATAAATATTACTTTAATTTATATTAATTTCATATTAATATTAACTCTATACAAAATTTTATTTAATTATAACTATTACTTTAATTTATATTCATTTGATATTAATATTAACTCTATACAAAATTTCATTTAATTATAAATATTACTTTAATTTATATTCAATTCATATTAATATTAAATTTATATAAAAATTGCATTTAAATATAAATATTACTTAATTTATATTAATTTTATATATAATTAAATCTATATAAAAATTTCATTTAATTATAAATATTACTTTAATTTATATTCATTTCATATTAATATTAACTCTATAAAAAATTTCATTTAATTATAAATATTACTTTAATTTATATTCATTTCATATTAATATTAACTCTATACAAAATTTCGTTTAATTATAATTATTACTTTAATTTATATTCATTTCATATTAATATTAACTCTATAAAAAATTTCATTTAATTATAAATATTACTTTAATTTATATTCATTTCATATTAATATTAACTCTATACAAAATTTTTTTTAATTATAACTATTACTTTAATTTATATTCATTTGATATTAGTATTAACTCTATACAAAATTTCATTTAATTATAAATATTACTTTAATTTATATTCAATTCATATTAATATTAAATTTATATAAAAATTGCATTTAAATATAAATATTACTTTAATTTATATTCATTTCATATTAAAATTAAATCTATATAAAAATTTTATTTAAATATAAATATTACTTTAATTTATATTCATTCCATATTAATATTAACTCTATACAAAATTTTATTTAATTATAACTATTACTTTAATTGAGGACGGCCGTTGGCTATAGAGTGAGAAGGTACGAGTGTGAAGAGTGGTAGACAAAGAGGAGATAGTAGAGAGTAGAAGGAAGGAAAGGTGGAGTGAGTGAGTCCGGTGGGTGGAGGAAGAACAGAGGAGTAGAAGGAAGTAAGAAAGTTAGGCGAAAAGGAGTAAGGGAAAGGAAGAGATCAGGGAGAAATCACGAGAAGAAAGTGAGGTTAAGAGTATAGCGCGAAAAGAGAGTGAGAGAGAGAGAGGAGAAATTGCGCCATCGTGTGAGAAAAGAAGGAAGGTCTGAGGCAAAAAGACGGGTCGGTGGATAAAGAAGGATAAGTGAGAAGAAAGTGTGAGAAAGAAGAGAGAGAGAGAGAGAGGGAAAGAGTGAGAGAGTGAGAGAGTGCGCAGTGGGGGTTATGGAGGGAAGTGACGAGTCTAGGATAAAGGGGAAAGAGAGGAAAGAGGAGGAGGAGGTAGGAACGGTAGAAGAGTGGGGAACACCGTCTAGTTCACCAAAGAGAAAGGGAAGACCAACGAAGGCAAGGGGATGGAATAGAGAGAGAGCGGCATCGTACGGATCACTCGAGTCATGGAAAGGAAAGAGACAGAGGGAAGAGGAAGAGAAAGAAGAGAAAAGAGAGATAGACGAGGAAGAGAGAGTGTTTAAAAAGAGTGTGACAACGAAAAGATCGCCGGAGAAAATGGAATCAGCAACGGGAGGAGAAAAAGGAGAAGTAATCGAAGGAATGAAAGGAACCGAAGAGCAGAATGGGATGGCATTAATGATGCAAATGTGCTCGGAAATGTCCGAAGGAATGAGAGGAATAATGGAGGAGATGAAGAGAATGAGAAAAGAGATGGAAGAGGGAAGACAAGAGGCAAGAGAAGAAGCGAGAAGGATGAGGAAGGAGATAGAGGAATTAAAGAAAAGGGAAGAGGATGAAAGAAGAAGATTGGAGGGGAAGATAGAGGGAATGGAAGCAGAGAGGAAAGAGTGGGAAAAGAAAGAGGAGGAGAAAAAGGAAAAATGGTTGAGAGAGATAGAAGAGAGAATGAAAGAGCGAAAGAAAGAAGAAAGAGAGAAAGAAGAAATAGGACAGAGAGAACAGGAAAGGAAATTAAATGAAATTGTAATAGAGTGGGAGAGAAAGGAGAAACAAGAGAGAAAGAACAATATAATCATAAGAGGAGAGGAAATTGAAAATAGGGTAGAGACTAAACAGATAGTAAAAGATATATTAGAGAAGATGGTAGAAGCTGAAGTGGAGATAAACGAAGCCGCGGAGATTGGAAGAGGGAAGAGAGCGATACTAGTAAAACTAGGATCGTGGGAGGAGAAAAGAAAAGTGATGGGCGCAAAGAGGAAATTGAAAGGAAGGAAACTATATATAGACGATGACCTGACAAGGAAGGAAAGGGAAGTACAGGAAACGTTAAGGGAAAAAGCGAGGGAAGAAAGAGAAAATGGAAATAAAACGAAAGTGGGATATAAGAAGATATGGATAGGAGAAACAGTTTGGACATGGAACGAACAAACAGGACAATTAATAAAGAAGGAGGGGATAAAGGGAGAAGAAAGGGGAGATACAGGAAGAGGGGGTAGAGGAAGAGGAGAAAAAGGAGGAAGATAGGACAGAACTGACGGGAAAAGAGTGAAGGTGTTAGCTTGGAACGTGGCGGGGATAAGGGACAAGGACGAAGATTTTTGGGACTATATAAGAGGATATGAGATAATAGGATTGACAGAGACGTGGATGGAAGAAAGAGAGTGGGAAGGGTGGAGGAGGAAAATGCCAAAAGGCTGGACATGGAAATGCCAAGGAGCAGAGCGTGTTGAAAAGAAAGGGAGAGCTAGAGGGGGAATAATAACAGGAGTGAGGGAAGAACTAGCGGCGGAAAAGGAAAGAGAAATAGGGGAGATGGGGATACAAGAGCGAAGAGCGAAGATAGGAGAAACGACCTGGAGGATCATGACGATATATAATAGGGGTGGATGTACGGAGACGCTAAGGAAAATGGAGGATGCGGTAGGAGAAGAAGGAGAGGAGGAAAAGGTGATAATAATGGGAGATTTCAACGCCAGAATAGGGGAAAAGGGAGAAAGAGAAGAAGATGACATAAACAAGAGGGGAAAGAGAAAAACAAAGGATAACACAACGAATAAAGAGGGTGTAGAGCTAATGAAATTGATAACGGAAAGGGGGTGGACAATATTGAACGGGAATATGAAGGGGGATGAAGAAGGGGAAACAACGTACAACAGGAATGAAATAGAAACGACAATAGACTACGGGATAGTAAACGAAGCGTCATGGGGAGATATAGAAGAATTTAGAATAGAAAGAAGAGTAGAATCGGACCACCAGCCGATAACAATCACGATAAAAGGAGAAGGAACAGAATGGGAAAAAGACGAGGAAGAAGAGGAGGGAGAAGTGCAAGTATGGGGGCAGGAGGAAGTGGAAGAATTCAGAAAGAAAATAGAAGAGGTGAAATGGGAAAAACAGGGGGTTGAAGAGGAATGGAAAGAGCTAGCTGAAACAATAAAAAAAGAAACAAAAAAGAGGAAATGGAAAAAGAAATGGAAAATAGGAAAAACGGAGTGGTGGGACGGAGAATGCAGAAAACGGAAAAAGAAGATGCAGAAGGCATGGAGGGAAGTAGGAAAGGAGAAAGGAAGAGAGAAAAAGGGAATGGAAAGATTCAAAGAAGAGAGGAGAC
>OZ020496.1:22521956-22538978 GCA_963971365.1 Lasioglossum villosulum | reverse complement strand
TAACGAGATTCCATCAATAAATCTGAAAGGTCTTATTGGATCACTACGAGTTACTAATGTATTATGCGCAAAAGATATCTCGGCTTGTTCTTGTCTAAGATATTCTTGACCCAATATACCGTTACTCTTTAGTGGAAATGTGCTATGTACGACATGGAATTTAATGGATCTGTTTTGCAAATTTACTATTATTGTACCTATTGTTTTTAATTTTTCGGTGGTGATGCCTGATAGTATTACCGCTTCGTCTATTGAAACTTTCAAGTTCTCCTGTAATGAATTTAATTTTATAATATTTATTTCCGCGCCGGTATCTACCAAAAAATGTGCTTCACCCGTTCGGAAATCAGTTGAGGTCATTTTTACTATGGGTGAATCTCGTTTAACTTCTAATGACAATAGTTGTTTTTCTCCTCTATTGATTTGACTGTCTGTTGACGCTGTGATTTCCAAGGACTCCCCGTCGCGTCTGCACGCGAGTTTAAATGATCTATATTTCCTGATTTGAATTGAATCGAATTCTCCGGTTTAAATCGAACTGAATATGGAGATGGAGAACGTGTTCTAGAGGTTGACGGTTGTTCTTGAGCGTATCTTGTATTCTGAGGTGAATAAGATCTATATTTCGGATTACGCCCGTCTTCGTTATGGAATCTTTGACTATCCCCTCGACTGTATCTATAATTGTTTTGATTTGCAGAACAGCATGGTGGTACGTTACAAGTGCAAGAACACCGCTGGGTGACGGGTCTCGAATTTTGAAAATATCCCTGATTATAAGAATCCGAATATCTATATGCACCGTTTGGACTCGATGATCTAAGTCGACTATCCTGATAGACTGGATAATTAGGATATTCGCGATAATTATTACTTTTATAGTTTTCTCGCGAAGAATAATGTACTGAATTCTGTGATAATCTACGGTGTTCATCAGATGGTATGAGCCCCGCGTCCATTTGATTTTCTACCTTCAATGCTAGTTCTAATGCATCTTCTAACGTTTTTGGATCTCTCACAGCTACTGCTTTTGCTAATTCATCTGGTAAACCTCTAATAAATGAATTCAAAGCTGTTGATTTTGTATATACCACTATACTATCTGAATCTTTCACATATTTTTCTTTTATATAATTATGGAATTTCCCTAATAATATCTTTAAACGATCATAAAACCCATGGACAGTTTCGTTTCGATTCATACGGATTTTTGCTATTTCGCGCTGATAGTACTCGTGAGATTTTTGCTGAGCAAAACGCCTTTTCAGATGTTTAATTAGGTCGTCTATTGATTTAAATTTCATGTCATAAATACAATCGCGAGCTTCGCCTCTTAATTTCAAAATAACTGCTCTAATGAACATTTTCTCACATGTCTCCGGTAGACAAGATGCAGCATTTTGTATATCAATTAAGAAATCAGTTAAAGTTATATTATTCCCATCAAAATATGGCAAAAGCGCTATTGCTTGTTGAATTGCAAATGTCTCAGCCATTGCGTTAGACGTAGCATCACTGAAATAATTGGATGATCTCGCGCTCAAAGCAGCGTCTTGATTAGAAATAGACATTTTGTACAAATAGAATCAACCAAACAATATTAAAAATGATAATGATAATAATATAGAACAACAAAATATTACCAATAATACGGCGAAAAGTGTTCAATAGCAAACGATATCGACGATCTTGTAAACGTCGCAATATGTCTATAGCAAAATGTAAAAATAAAATTAAAAAAAATTTGTTTAGATTGAACCATGCGAGTATATAAAACAAACAAAATTTTCCTTTCGTTAACGAGTATTTTCCGCAATCAATTCGGTTGCATATGAATTCCTTCTACTCTAATATTGTATAAGAATAAAAAAAAAAGAAAGAAAATAAATTGAGATTATTTTAGAAAAATATTTGGGAAAATTCACTTAAATTTTTCAAAAGGAATCCTCAAATGAGAAATCCCACCGCTGCCACCAATTTCTGTTACGCGCCTACCCCGTAACGTAGCGCGCTGTTACGCCCTTGCGTTACGGGTGGATTCCTAAGGCGGAACGAAATAATTATTATAGGAATTCTTACACAGCACAGTTGATCGGAAAAGGACTCGGATCTTTCGGAACGAAATAATACAATTTAGAATTTGTAACAAAAGTGTAAACCAGTGTATTTTCTACCTTGGCGTAGACATATATATAATTAGCACAGATCATAGAATTGAAATGCGGGCTATGCCCTATTGCGTTAGTTTAACACGTGCTCGGATGGTTCGCACTGCGAAGGCATACGTATCCTGTACAATTAAATGTGCACGAATAATCATAGAAATGTATTTGGATTAACAGTAAAACATCCAACGAGTTGTAAACCTTTAGAAAGAGTATAACAGAAAACAACTTACCCTAGAGAGCAATTCTTTATAAATAATGAAATTATGTATATATATATATATATATGTATATCTATCTCTCAACTGCGCTTACGATGCTCGGAATATCTGGAAAAGAGAGAAAGAATGCACACGCACGATTATCTTACTGTGAAACGGCGTGAATATGGCGACGATACACGTGATGTGAACGCGGACAAGGAATTTACGCTAGGTCGCGTCTAGCTTTGAAAAGAATCAGGATAACTTCGGATAATTAAAACGAAACACGATACAAATTAACGAAAGGCCGACCCTTTTTGTCTTAATACTTTAATTTACGACAACTCCCGGTCTCTATAGCCTTACGGACAAAACGACACGCACCTCGCGATTATACGTCGAAGAGTGATTCGAGATCGCCGTCTCGCGGAAGGCGAGCGCCCCAGTCCCGAATCTACTCCTATTGCGTGACACGCATTAACCAATCAGATTTGCGAGTTCGGTGCGCGACGATGCTCTCTTTGTCGCGCCGTGTGCTCTCTTTCTTCCTTACATCGTTCTATAGGTTTACCATGTGGCTGTCCGCCTCGCACGTCGCGACTTTGGTGCGTCTTTATTTACATGTCTATGTGTTAGTTTACGGTTGCCAAGGAAAGTACAATTCCCGTATGATGTGCGGCACGTATAGCTAGGCTATCCCACAACGTTAAACGTTGCTATCGCGCTCCGCACAACATCATTTAAACGAACTTGCTCTCTCCTTGACGATCAGTACATGTGGTTTTTTCATACATGGATATTGACTGGCGCGTGTTCATGGTTCCTAACAATGCCCGATATCGACTTTGAAATTACCGATTTCACGCGTTCCAAGACGATGTTGATTTCAAGGAAGGTATGCGTTATATAGGTGTAACAGTCGCGATGCTTGAGAAAGAAATGATTTTAATTTACACATCAAAGACCGCTCTGGGTTTGATTAGGGAATTCCCACAATGCTAACGCATTATCAAGCCGCAGCACAGCCGACGGAAAGGGTAAAATATACATATTTTGTTCGGAACGTAACACATATAAAAATTCCATTTAAATATAAATATTACTTTAATTTATATTAATTTTATACTAATATTAAATTTATATAAAAATTTCATTTAAATATAAATATTACTTTAATTTATGTTAATTTTATACTAATTTTATACTAATAAAAATTTCATATAAATATAAATATTACTTTAATTTATATTAATTTTATACTAATGTTAAATTTATATAAAAAATCCATTTAAATATAAATATTACTTTAATTTATAATAATTTTATACTAATATTAAATTTATATAAAAATTGCATTTTAATATAAATATTACTTTAATTCATATTAATTTTATATTAAAATGAAATCTATATAAAAATTTCATATAAATATAAATGTTACTTTAATTTATATTAATTTTATATTAAAATTAAATCTATATAAAAATTTCATTTAAATATAAATATTACTTTAATTTATATTACTTTTATATTAATATTAAATTTATATAAAAATTGCATTTTAATATAAATATTACTTTAATTCATATTAATTTTATATTAAAATGAAATCTATATAAAAATTTCATATAAATATAAATGTTACTTTAATTTATATTAATTTTATACTATTATTAAATATATATAAAAATTCCATTTAAATATAAATATTACTTTAATTTATATTAATTTTATACTAATATTAAATTTATATAAAAATTTCATTTAAATATAAATATTACTTTAATTTATGTTAATTTTATACTAATATTAAATTTATATAAAAATTTCATATAAATATAAATATTACTTTAATTTATATTAATTTTATACTAATGTTAAATTTATATAAAAATTCCATTTAAATATAAATATTACTTTAATTTATAATAATTTTATACTAATATTAAATTTATATAAAAATTGCATTTTAATATAAATATTACTTTAATTTATAATAATTTTATACTAATATTAAATTTATATGAAAATTGCATTTTAATATAAATATTACTTTAATTCATATTAATTTTATATTAAAATTAAATCTATATAAAAATTTCATACAAATATAAATATTACTTTAATTTATATTAATTTTATATTAAAATTAAATCTATATAAAAATTCCATTTAAATATAAATATTACTTTAATTTATAATAATTTTATACTAATATTAAATTTATATAAAAATTGCATTTTAATATAAATATTACTTTAATTTATGTTAATTTTATACTAATATTAAATTTATATAAAAATTTCATATAAATATAAATATTACTTTAATTTATATTAATTTTATACTAATGTTAAATTTATATAAAAATTCCATTTAAATATAAATATTACTTTAATTTATAATAATTTTATACTAATATTAAATTTATATAAAAATTGCATTTTAATATAAATATTACTTTAATTTATATTAATTTTATATTAAAATTAAATCTATATAAAAATTTCATTTAAATATAAATATTACTTTAATTCATATTAATTTTTTACTAATACTAAATTTATATAAAAATTGCATTTAAATATAAATATTACTTTAATTTATATTAATTTTATACTAATATTAAATTTATATAAAAATTGCATTTTAATATAAATATTACTTTAATTTATATTAATTTTATATTAAAATTAAATCTATATAAAAATTTCATATAAATATAAATATTACTTTAATTTATATTAATTTTATATAAAAATTAAATCTATATAAAAATTTCATTTAAATATAAATATTACTTTAATTTATATTAATTTTATATTAAAATTAAATCTATATAAAAATTCCATTTAAATATAAATATTACTTTAATTTATAATAATTTTATACTAATATTAAATTTATATAAAAATTGCATTTTAATATAAATATTGTAAGGAGGCTCGACACGGCGCGGTGTGACACTTCTTTATCGGTCACTCGCTCATCAGGAACTGTTTATTAAACGAAATCTCATGGTAACATACATTTGTTAACAAAACGCTGACGCAACGTATAAATCAATAAAATTATATATAACAGCATAAATCAATAACAGATAAACATATGAGTAAAACAATCAGTCAACCACACAGTGGTATAAACATTCTTACAACTCGGCCATTCTGACAAGTTAATCGTTCTCGATTGAATACATAAACACGATACTAAACCTCAAAAACTTAACTAAACGTAACATTATAAAATTATCCTGGCGTCCAAGCTCTCATGTTCGACGCTTCCCAAGTCCCAAAATATGGTATTTGTGTAAGTTGAAATCCTTCTACGTCTTTAATAACGTAACGATCATTCCGCAACACGCGATCTACTTCGTACGGCCCTTTAAAACGAGGTATTAATTTCGGCGATACACCCGGTGAATTATCAAAATTCCTTATCATAACTTTATCACCTACTTTATATTTCCTCGTGGTCTTATGTCTAGTATCATAAATTCGTTTGTTGATTTCTTGATTTTTCATAATTTGATTTTCAGCATTTTTCCGACATTTTTCTAGATCGCGATTTACAGTAACTTTACCTTCAAATTCTAACGCATCTTTCAAATGATCAATTACTTTGCCACGTTGACGCACACCATACAACAATACACTGGGACATTCGTTCGTTGCTTTAGAATTAGAATTGTTATATGCGAACTCTACATCTTCTAGAACATCACTCCAGTTAACATTTCGCTCATCCGCTGATTTCGCAATCATAGGTAAAATCGTACGATTCATTCTTTCAACCTGACCATTCGCCCGAGGTGACGCCGTTGAAATTTTAATATGTTGTATATTGTAAGATTTCATAAATTCTTCAAATTCTCGAGACGTGAAACAGCTACCCCGATCTGAAATAATTCGTAATGGTCGACTATAATGAGTAAAATATGATTTCAAACATTTAATCACCTCTGAGCTATTTGTATTTTTCGTCGAATATAGTTTTACATATTTTGTAAAAGCATCGACCACTACAAAAATGTATTTTACTCTACTATTAAATTTATGCGAACTCGGGGCTAAGTGATCGATATGTAATGTATCAAATGGTACATTACCTTTTGGTATATTATGTAGTGAACCTTCCTGTTTCCCTGTAACCGGTGTGTACGCAATACATTTCAAACAGCTTTTAATATGTTGATCAACTTTCGTTTTCATCTTTGGAAACCAATAATTGTTCAAAATATTTCCCATAGTTTTTTCAACACCTAAATGACCCATCTCATTATGATACTTATGTATTACGCTCTTTTCTAACGCGGCTGGAACGTAAAAAAGAATTCGTTCCTGATATTTCCGATATATTAACCCGTCCCTCATCTCGAAAAATTTATTTTCGGACAATTCTAATTTTTCTGGTATTGCTATAATTGTAACATCATTGTATTGACATATTGCAAGGTTTCTGTCAAAAGAATTATCTTCTACTACTGCAATTTGTCGACTAAGCGCATCTACGTGCAACATTCGAGAACCTGATCGATGTTCTAGACAGTAATCATAATTTTCTAATTCTAATACCCACCTTGCAATTCGAGGATTTGTTTCTTTCTTTTTTAACGTTAAGCTTAATGCTTGACAATCTGTAACAACTTTAAATTTCAAACCGAATAAATATGTTCGAAACCGACGAAGTGCATAAATTATTGATAAGGTTTCCAACTCAAAGCTATGATATTTCGATTCAGTTTGTGTTGTTCTTTAGGAAAAATAAAACACCGGATGTAACTTCCCATCAGACTTTCTTTGCAACAATATTGCACCAAATCCTGCTGCACTCGCATCGCAATGTAACTCTGTATCGTCCCGTGGTGAGTATATGCTTAATATGGGTGCTTCAATTAACCGACCCTTAAGTTCATGAAACGCTCTTTCTTCCGTTTCATTGAACTTAAAGTCTACGTTTTTGCGAGTCAGATCATACAATGGTTTCGCAATAATCGAAAAATTCTTTACAAATTTTCGAAAGTACGAGCACATACCCAAAAAACTTTGTATATCTCGTAGATTACGTGGTATTGGAAAATTTTTAACAGCTTCTAAACCTTTATCCGTTGGATGAATACCCTCATTGGTTACAGTATAGCCTAAATAAATTAACTTCGTTTGTAGGAATTTACATTTATCTAACCGTAATTCTAATCTGTTAGCAACAAGCAACTTGAAAACTTTTTCTAATATTTGTAAGTGTTCTTCAATAGTTTCTGTTGCAATCAGAAAATCATCCATATAAATAGAAATTTCACCAGAATCAATGTGTTTCCTAAAAATTTGTGTTACGTATCTTTGAAATTTAAGCGGAGCGCCTTTTAATCCGAAAGGCATCCGTACATATTCGTATTGTCCTAACGGGGTTACAAACGATGTATATTTTATCGATTCTTCATCCATTCTAATATGAAAAAAACCATCTTTTAAATCCAAAGACGTAAAATACTTTTTTCCTTCTAACAAATCTAGCTGGTCCTCAATTAAAGGTAACGGAAAATTATCGCGTAACGTTACTTTATTTAATTTCCGAAAATCAACACACATTCGCGTTTCCCCAGTTTTCTTTTTGACTAACACAATCGGGGAGGCATACTCTGACGTACTTTCTCTAATAACGCCTTTCGCAATTAACCCATCAATAATTTTCCGTACTTCAGCTTTCTCGCTATAAGAAAGTCGACGTGGTGCACACGAAAACGGTTTTTTATCCGTAAGTGTAAGTGTTAAAACATTTTCCGTCGCTGGATTTAATGGTCTTTTTGGCTCGACATAGAATTTCTGAAATAATTTCTGTACATTCATTCTTAACTCAAAGGGAAGATCTTTGTTGACGGAAATTTCCTCTGACAACATATTAATTTCATCAAGTTCGATGTTTAAAATATCAGTACTTTCGATACTCTCTTGCCTCTTGCCTAAGTACAAACCAGCAATTTTCATAAAATCACGACCTAGAATTAAATCGCTGTTCATAGTTTCATCTGACACAACTCGTAACATAATTTTATACTTAACATTATCATAAATGAGCGTCACCTCTATACATCCTACTAATTGTAAACTACTCTGATTCAAACCATAAAATCGTTCAGTTCCCACATCAAACAAAACACATTCCGATGGAACAAACCGTCTCTTAATAAATGATATCGGGCTTCCTGAATCTAACAATGCTTTATAACCTAATTTAAATCCACCTATCCAAACTTCAACTGACCGTCGAAACTCATCTTCTTCCTCGGCGCAGTGTACTTCCATAGCTCCAGGCTGACATTGACTCGATGAGTGTCCAAATTTGCCACATTTAAAACAAGACCCTCTCTCCCTCTTCGGCTTTGGGCAAGATGCTGCAAAATGCCCTGCCTCGTTGCAGTTGTAACATCTTAGAGGATGACCTGGGTCTCCCTGCTTTCGTCGTGGCTCGCTCGTTCTGCTGCTCGTTCCACTGCTCGTTCCGCTGCTCGTTCCTCCCTGCGTGCTGCATTGCTGTCCGCTCTTCACCGCCAATGAAAAATGATCCTCACGGCGTTGTCGCAGATTTGCTTCTTTCGGGAACGGTATAATTGTGAACGCCGTCAACATTGCTTCCAACGACGTAAAACACTGTACCCGTGCTTGGGTACGTAATTGCTGGCAGGGAATTCCATCGATTACATAACTGATTGTTTCGTTTTCTGGAACAGGGATACGACTGGCCAATGCAATTTTCTCGTGAAGATAGTCCGCGAACGTTTCATTTGCATTCCAGCTCCTCGCTTCTAGCTCACGTCGCAAAATCAGTGGATCGACACGTTGACCATACATTTTTTTAAGCTGGCGCATAAGATCTTCTCTGGACAACTCGACACAATCATCCCTGGAGTGGTACCACCGTAACGCTTTTCCGGTTAGACGGCTACAGACAAAAGCTTTTGAACTGTGCTCATCCAGTTCGTACGCGTCGAACAACTTTTGCATTTGCTTCTCCCATCGGTGGAATTCCAAAACGTTTCCGTCAAATTCACCTACCAGTTCTTTGAGCTCTTTCCATTTTTTAATCCTTATTCTTGTTGTCCGCGCTTCATCTTCTAATCGTGACGGCATCGTTCTCGCAACATTAAGTTCTCTTTTTAAAAGCTCAATCTCGCGTGTGGCTAGATCTCTTTCTCGACGAAGAAATTCAAGCTCCATCTCTGCGAGAGTGCAACCCCTAGGTGTGACAGAGGCCTGCAAGTGATTGTCCAAACCTGCATCGCGTGACTCATCTTCCATGAGTGGAGCAGTCACAGTCACCATCAGTTCTTCAGATGAAATTCCAGCTTCCAAAAGTCGCTTCAATAATTCATTTTTGGACCCAGTTGTAGGGAGATTCAACTCCTTCAATTTTTCTTTCAGTTCGGTGACTGTATATAAACTCATTATCACACGTAAAACACAATTCACTCAAATAACTAATTGAACTAAATAGAACCATAAAACCGTAACTAAATCTTAAAACCGTAACTGAGTTCCCGTGAACGTAAAAACACAAATCAATCCCACTTCTGAATTTGTAAGGAGGCTCGACACGGCGCGGTGTGACACTTCTTTATCGGTCACTCGCTCATCAGGAACTGTTTATTAAACGAAATCTCATGGTAACATACATTTGTTAACAAAACGCTGACGCAACGTATAAATCAATAAAATTATATATAACAGCATAAATCAATAACAGATAAACATATGAGTAAAACAATCAGTCAACCACACAGTGGTATAAACATTCTTACAATATTACTTTAATTCATATTAATTTTATATTAAAATGAAATCTATATAAAAATTTCATATAAATATAAATGTTACTTTAATTTATATTAATTTTATACTATTATTAAATATATATAAAAATTGCATTTTAATATAAATATTACTTTAATTTATATTAATTTTATATTAAAATTAAATCTATATAAAAATTTCATTTAAATATAAATATTACTTTAATTTATATTAATTTTATATAAAAATTAAATCTATATAAAAATTTCATTTAAATATAAATATTACTTTAATTTATATTAATTTTATATTAAAATTAAATCTATATAAAAATTTCATATAAATATAAATATTACTTTAATTTATATTAATTTTATATAAAAATTAAATCTATATAAAAATTTCATTTAAATATAAATATTACTTTAATTTATATTAATTTTATATGAAAATGAAATTTATATAAAAATTTCATTTAATTATAAATTGTAGGAAATAATGGATTGAGAAATACCTTTATGGCGAGAGCACTCCTGACGGCATTGACGACACGTCGTCCTCATATAAAATAATAACAGTGCAGTGCACTTGAATAGACATTGACGTATTGAGGTATTATATTACATATTGTGATAATTCAAATAAATATTCCTATAAAATATTACTTTAATTTATATTAAAATTAAATCTATATAAAAATTTCATATAAATATAAATATTACTTTAATTTATATTAATTTTATATTAAAATTAAATCTATATAAAAATTCCATTTAAATATAAATATTAATTTAATTTATATTAATTTTATATTAAAAGTAAATCTATATAAAAATTTCATTTGATTATAAATATTACTTTAATTTATATTAATTTTATATTAAAATTAAATCTATATAAAAATTCCATTTAAATATAAATATTACTTTAATTTATATTAATTTTATACTAATATTAAATTTATATAAAAACTTCATTTATATATAAATATTACTTTAATTTATGTTAATTTTATACTAATATTAAATTTGTATAAAAAATTCATTTAAATATAAATATTACTTTAATTTATATTAATTTTATATTAATATTAAATTTATATAAAAATTTCATATAAATATAAATATTACTTTAATTTATATTAATTTTATACTAATGTTAAATTTATATAAAAATTCCATTTAAATATAAATATTACTTTAATTTATAATAATTTTATACTAATATTAAATTTATATAAAAATTGCATTTTAATATAAATATTACTTTAATTTATATTAATTTTATACTAATATTAAATTTATATAAAAATTGCATTTTAATATAAATATTACTTTAATTTATATTAATTTCATATTAAAATTAAATCTATATAAAAATTTCATATAAATATAAATATTACTTTAATTTATATTAATTTTATATAAAAATTAAATCTATATAAAAATTTCATTTAAATATAAATATTACTTTAATTTATATTAATTTTATATGAAAATTAAATTTATATAAAAATTTCATTTAATTATAAATTGTAGGAAATAATGGATTGAGAAATACCTTTATGGCGAGAGCACTCCTGACGGCATTGACGACACGTCGTCCTCATATAAAATAATAACAGTGCAGTGCACTTGAATAGACATTGACGTATTGAGGTATTATATTACATATTGTGATAATTCAAATAAATATTCCTATAAAATATTACTTTAATTTATATTAATTTTATATTAAAATTAAATCTATATAAAAATTTCATTTAAATATAAATATTACTTTAATTTATATTAATTTTATACTAATATTAAATTTATATAAAAATTTCATTTAAATATAAATATTACTTTAATTTATGTTAATTTTATACTAATATTAAATTTATATAAAAATTTCATATAAATATAAATATTACTTTAATTTATATTAATTTTATACTAATGTTAAATTTATATAAAAATTCCATTTAAATATAAATATTACTTTAATTTATATTAATTTTATACTAATATTAAATTTATATAAAAATTGCATTTTAATATAAATATTACTTTAATTTATATTAATTTTATATTAAAATTAAATCTATATAAAAATTTCATATAAATATAAATATTACTTTAATTTATATTAATTTTATATAAAAATTAAATCTATATAAAAATTTCATTTAAATATAAATATTACTTTAATTTATATTAATTTTATATTAAAATTAAATCTATATAAAAATTCCATTTAAATATAAATATTACTTTAATTTATAATAATTTTATACTAATATTAAATTTATATAAAAATTGCATTTTAATATAAATATTGTAAGGAGGCTCGACACGGCGCGGTGTGACACTTCTTTATCGGTCACTCGCTCATCAGGAACTGTTTATTAAACGAAATCTCATGGTAACATACATTTGTTAACAAAACGCTGACGCAACGTATAAATCAATAAAATTATATATAACAGCATAAATCAATAACAGATAAACATATGAGTAAAACAATCAGTCAACCACACAGTGGTATAAACATTCTTACAACTCGGCCATTCTGACAAGTTAATCGTCCTCGATTGAATACATAAACACGATACTAAACCTCAAAAACTTAACTAAACGTAACATTATAAAATTATCCTGGCGTCCAAGCTCTCATGTTCGACGCTTCCCAAGTCCCAAAATATGGTATTTGTGTAAGTTGAAATCCTTCTACGTCTTTAATAACGTAACGATCATTCCGCAACACGCGATCTACTTCGTACGGCCCTTTAAAACGAGGTATTAATTTCGGCGATACACCCGGTGAATTATCAAAATTCCTTATCATAACTTTATCACCTACTTTATATTTCCTCGTGGTCTTATGTCTAGTATCATAAATTCGTTTGTTGATTTCTTGATTTTTCATAATTTGATTTTCAGCATTTTTCCGACATTTTTCTAGATCGCGATTTACAGTAACTTTACCTTCAAATTCTAACGCATCTTTCAAATGATCAATTACTTTGCCACGTTGACGCACACCATACAACAATACACTGGGACATTCGTTCGTTGCTTTAGAATTAGAATTGTTATATGCGAACTCTACATCTTCTAGAACATCACTCCAGTTAACATTTCGCTCATCCGCTGATTTCGCAATCATAGGTAAAATCGTACGATTCATTCTTTCAACCTGACCATTCGCCCGAGGTGACGCCGTTGAAATTTTAATATGTTGTATATTGTAAGATTTCATAAATTCTTCAAATTCTCGAGACGTGAAACAGCTACCCCGATCTGAAATAATTCGTAATGGTCGACTATAATGAGTAAAATATGATTTCAAACATTTAATCACCTCTGAGCTATTTGTATTTTTCGTCGAATATAGTTTTACATATTTTGTAAAAGCATCGACCACTACAAAAATGTATTTTACTCTACTATTAAATTTATGCGAACATTACCTTTTGGTATATTATGTAGTGAACCTTCCTGTTTCCCTGTAACCGGTGTGTACGCAATACATTTCAAACAGCTTTTAATATGTTGATCAACTTTCGTTTTCATCTTTGGAAACCAATAATTGTTCAAAATATTTCCCATAGTTTTTTCAACACCTAAATGACCCATCTCATTATGATACTTATGTATTACGCTCTTTTCTAACGCGGCTGGAACGTAAAAAAGAATTCGTTCCTGATATTTCCGATATATTAACCCGTCCCTCATCTCGAAAAATTTATTTTCGGACAATTCTAATTTTTCTCGTATTGCTATAATTGTAACATCATTGTATTGACATATTGCAAGGTTTCTGTCAAAAGAATTATCTTCTACTACTGCAATTTGTCGACTAAGCGCATCTACGTGCAACATTCGAGAACCTGATCGATGTTCTAGACAGTAATCATAATTTTCTAATTCTAATACCCACCTTGCAATTCGAGGATTTGTTTCTTTCTTTTTTAACGTTAAGCTTAATGCTTGACAATCTGTAACAACTTTAAATTTCAAACCGAATAAATATGTTCGAAACCGACGAAGTGCATAAATTATTGATAAGGTTTCCAACTCAAAGCTATGATATTTCGATTCAGTTTGTGTTGTTCTTTTGGAAAAATAAAACACCGGATGTAACTTCCCATCAGACTTTCTTTGCAACAATATTGCACCAAATCCTGCTGCACTCGCATCGCAATGTAACTCTGTATCGTCCCGTGGTGAGTATATGCTTAATATGGGTGCTTCAATTAACCGACCCTTAAGTTCATGAAACGCTCTTTCTTCCGTTTCATTGAACTTAAAGTCTACGTTTTTGCGAGTCAGATCATACAATGGTTTCGCAATAATCGAAAAATTCTTTACAAATTTTCGAAAGTACGAGCACATACCCAAAAAACTTTGTATATCTCGTAGATTACGTGGTATTGGAAAATTTTTAACAGCTTCTAAACCTTTATCCGTTGGATGAATACCCTCATTGGTTACAGTATAGCCTAAATAAATTAACTTCGTTTGTAGGAATTTACATTTATCTAACCGTAATTCTAATCTGTTAGCAACAAGCAACTTGAAAACTTTTTCTAATATTTGTAAGTGTTCTTCTATAGTTTCTGTTGCAATCAGAAAATCATCCATATAAATAGAAATTTCACCAGAATCAATGTGTTTCCTAAAAATTTGTGTTACGTATCTTTGAAATTTAAGCGGAGCGCCTTTTAATCCGAAAGGCATCCGTACATATTCGTATTGTCCTAACGGGGTTACAAACGATGTATATTTTATCGATTCTTCATCCATTCTAATATGAAAAAAACCATCTTTTAAATCCAAAGACGTAAAATACTTTTTTCCTTCTAACAAATCTAGCTGGTCCTCAATTAAAGGTAACGGAAAATTATCGCGTAACGTTACTTTATTTAATTTCCGAAAATCAACACACATTCGCGTTTCCCCAGTTTTCTTTTTGACTAACACAATCGGGGAGGCATACTCTGACGTACTTTCTCTAATAACGCCTTTCGCAATTAACCCATCAATAATTTTCCGTACTTCAGCTTTCTCGCTATAAGAAAGTCGACGTGGTGCACACGAAAACGGTTTTTTATCCGTAAGTGTAAGTGTTAAAACATTTTCCGTCGCTGGATTTAATGGTCTTTTTGGCTCGACATAGAATTTCTGAAATAATTTCTGTACATTCATTCTTAACTCAAAGGGAAGATCTTTGTTGACGGAAATTTCCTCTGACAACATATTAATTTCATCAAGTTCGATGTTTAAAATATCAGTACTTTCGATACTCTCTTGCCTCTTGCCTAAGTACAAACCAGCAATTTTCATAAAATCACGACCTAGAATTAAATCGCTGTTCATAGTTTCATCTGACACAACTCGTAACATAATTTTATACTTAACATTATCATAAATGAGCGTCACCTCTATACATCCTACTAATTGTAAACTACTCTGATTCAAACCATAAAATCGTTCAGTTCCCACATCAAACAAAACACATTCCGATGGAACAAACCGTCTCTTAATAAATGATATCGGGCTTCCTGAATCTAACAATGCTTTATAACCTAATTTAAATCCACCTATCCAAACTTCAACTGACCGTCGAAACTCATCTTCTTCCTCGGCGCAGTGTACTTCCATAGCTCCAGGCTGACATTGACTCGATGAGTGTCCAAATTTGCCACATTTAAAACAAGACCCTCTCTCCCTCTTCGGCTTTGGGCAAGATGCTGCAAAATGCCCTGCCTCGTTGCAGTTGTAACATCTTAGAGGATGACCTGGGTCTCCCTGCTTTCGTCGTGGCTCGCTCGTTCTGCTGCTCGTTCCACTGCTCGTTCCGCTGCTCGTTCCTCCCTGCGTGCTGCATTGCTGTCCGCTCTTCACCGCCAATGAAAAATGATCCTCACGGCGTTGTCGCAGATTTGCTTCTTTCGGGAACGGTATAATTGTGAACGCCGTCAACATTGCTTCCAACGACGTAAAACACTGTACCCGTGCTTGGGTACGTAATTGCTGGCAGGGAATTCCATCGATTACATAACTGATTGTTTCGTTTTCTGGAACAGGGATACGACTGGCCAATGCAATTTTCTCGTGAAGATAGTCCGCGAACGTTTCATTTGCATTCCAGCTCCTCGCTTCTAGCTCACGTCGCAAAATCAGTGGATCGACACGTTGACCATACATTTTTTTAAGCTGGCGCATAAGATCTTCTCTGGACAACTCGACACAATCATCCCTGGAGTGGTACCACCGTAACGCTTTTCCGGTTAGACGGCTACAGACAAAAGCTTTTGAACTGTGCTCATCCAGTTCGTACGCGTCGAACAACTTTTGCATTTGCTTCTCCCATCGGTGGAATTCCAAAACGTTTCCGTCAAATTCACCTACCAGTTCTTTGAGCTCTTTCCATTTTCTAATCCTTATTCTTGTTGTCCGCGCTTCATCTTCTAATCGTGACGGCATCGTTCTCGCAACATTAAGTTCTCTTTTTAAAAGCTCAATCTCGCGTGTGGCTAGATCTCTTTCTCGACGAAGAAATTCAAGCTCCATCTCTGCGAGAGTGCAACCCCTAGGTGTGACAGAGGCCTGCAAGTGATTGTCCAAACCTGCATCGCGTGACTCATCTTCCATGAGTGGAGCAGTCACAGTCACCATCAGTTCTTCAGATGAAATTCCAGCTTCCAAAAGTCGCTTCAATAATTCATTTTTGGACCCAGTTGTAGGGAGATTCAACTCCTTCAATTTTTCTTTCAGTTCGGTGACTGTATATAAACTCATTATCACACGTAAAACACAATTCACTCAAATAACTAATTGAACTAAATAGAACCATAAAACCGTAACTAAATCTTAAAAC
>OZ020496.1:22494456-22516956 GCA_963971365.1 Lasioglossum villosulum | reverse complement strand
AATGTCAATGTCAATGTCGATGTGAATGTCAATGTCAATGTCAATGTCAATGTCAATGTCAATTTCAATGTCAATGTCAATGTCAATGTAAATGTAAATGTCAATGTCAATGTCAATGTCAATGTCAATGTCAATGTCAATGTCAATGTCAATGTCAATGTCAATGTCAATGTCAATGTCAATGTCAATGTCAATGTCAATGTCAATGTCAATTTCAATGTCAATGTCAATGTCAATGTCAATGTCAATTTCAATGTCAATGTCAATGTCAATGTCAATGTCAATGTCAATGTCAATGTCAATGTCAATGTCAATGTCAATGTCAATTTCAATGTCAATGTCAATGTCAATGTCAATGTCAATTTCAATGTCAATGTCAATGTCAATGTCAATGTCAATGTCAATGTCAATGTCCATGTCGATGTCGATGTCGATGTCGATGTCGATGTCGATGTGAATGTCAATGTCAATGTCAATTTCAATGTCAATGTCAATGTCAATGTCAATGTCAATGTCAATGTCAATGTCAATGTCAATGTCAATGTCAATGTCAATGTCAATGTCAATGTCAATGTCAATGTCAATGTCAATGTCAATGTCAATGTCAATGTCAATGTCAATGTCAATGTCAATGTCAATGTCAATGTCAATGTCAATGTCGATGTGAATGTCAATGTCAATGTCAATGTCAATGTCAATGTCAATGTCAATGTCAATTTCAATGTCAATGTCAATGTCAATGCGAACGTCAATGTGAACGTCAATGTCAATGTCGATGTCAATGTCAATGTCAATGTCAATGTCGATGTCAATGTCAATGTCGATGTCAATGTCAATGTCAATGTCAATGTCAATGTCAATGTCAATGTCAATGTCAATGTCAATGTCAATGTCAATGTCAATGTCAATGTCAATGTCAATGTCAATGTCGATGTCGATGTCGATGTCGATGTCGATGTGAATGTCAATGTCAATGTCAATTTCAATGTCAATGTCAGTGTCAGTGTCAGTGTCAGTGTCAGTGTCAGTGTCAGTGTCAGTGTCAGTGTCAATGTCAATGTCAATGTCAGTGTCAATGTGAATGTCAGTGTCAGTGTCAATGTCAATGTCAATGTCAATGTCAATGTCAATGTCAATGTCAATGTCAATGTCAATGTCAATGTCAATGTCAATGTCAATGTGAATGTCCATGTGAATGTGAATGTGAATGTGAATGTGAATGTGAATGTGAATGTGAATGTGAATGTGAATGTGAATGTGAATGTGAATGTCAGTGTCAGTGTCAGTGTCAGTGTCAGTGTCAGTGTCAGTGTCAATGTCAGTGTCAATGTGATTGTCAGTGTCAGTGTCAATGTGAATGTCAGTGACAGTGTCAATATAAAAATGAATGTGAATGTAAATGCGAATGTGAATGTGAATTCTCCCTCTTTGCGTCTCTCTCCCTCTCCCTTTCGCCCCCTCTCCCCCCCACTCTCTCACTCCCTCTCCCCCTTTCTCTCTCTCTCTCTCTGTCTCTCTGGGAGATTTTAGAGCAAACCGCATTCGAAAAAGTCCATTCGGTTCAAAGTTATAAGCAGAAATGTGCGCTAAAGAGAGCAAAAAAGTTGACATGTGTTCACTAATGACGTCACAACTTTTGAACCAATAGACTTTTTTGAATTATGTTTTTTCCTAAACCTTCTCGAAGAAACGCCGCGTCTAACAGCCCAAACCGCAGCTTTCTACGTTGAGCCGTTCTCAAGTGATGCCGTTACAAACATACATACATACATACAGACAGACACGATTTTATTATATATAGAGACTAGCTGCTCGCGGCGTGCCTCCGGCACGCCCTCGTAGCTAGGCCCTCCGGGCGGGTTGCCAATGTCAATGTCAATGTCGATGTGAATGTCGATGTGAATGTCGATGTGAATGTCGATGTGAATGTCGATGTGCATGTCGATGTGAATGTCAATGTGAATGTCAATGTGAATGTGAATGTGAATGTGAATGTGAATGTGAATGTCAATGTCAATGTCAATGTCAATGTCAATGTAAATGTCAATGTCAATGTCGATGTGAATGTCGATGTGAATGTCGATGTGAATGTCGATGTGAATGTCAATGTGAATGTCAATGTGAATGTCAGTGTCAGTGTATGTGTCAGTGTCAGTGTCAGTGTCAGTGTCAGTGTCAGTGTCAGTGTCAGTTTCAGTGTCAGTGTCAGTGTCAGTGTCAGTGTCAATGTCAGTGTCAGTGTCAATGTCAGTGTCAGTGTCAATGTCAATGTCAATGTCAATGTCAATGACAATGTCAATGTCAATGTCAATGTCAATGTCAATGTCAATGTCAATGTCAATGTCAATGTCAATGTCAATGTCAATGTCAATGTCAATGTCAATGTCAATGTCAATGTCAATGACAATGTCAATGTCAATGTCAATGTCAATGTCAATGTCAATGTCAATGTCAATGTCAATGTCAATGTCAATGTCAATGTCAATGTCAATGTCAATGTCAATGTCAATGTCAATGTCAATGTCAATGTCAATGTCAATGTCAATGTCAATGTCAATGTCAATGTCAATGTCAATGTCAATGTCAATGTCAATGTCAATGTCAATGTCAATGTCAATGTCAATGTCAATGTGAATGTGAATGTGAATGAGAATGTGAATGTGAATGTGAATGTGAATGTGAATGTGAATGTGAATGTGAATGTGAATGTGAATGTGAATGTGAATGTGAATGTGAATGTGAATGTGAATGTGAATGTGAATGTGAATGTGAATGTGAATGTGAATGTGAATGTGAATGTGAATGTGAATGTGAATGTGAATGTGAATGTGAATGTGAATGTGAATGTGAATGTGAATGTGAATGTGAATGTGAATGTGAATGTGAATGTGAATGTGAATGTGAATGTGAATGTGAATGTGAATGTGAATGTGAATGTGAATGTGAATGTGAATGTGAATGTGAATGTGAATGTGAATGTGAATGTGAATGTGAATGTGAATTTGAATGTGAATGTGAATGTGAATGTGAATGTGAATGTGAATGTGAATGTGAATGTGAATGTGAATGTGAATGTGAATGTGAATGTGAATGTGAATGTGAATGTGAATGTGAATGTGAATGTGAATGTGAATGTGAATGTGAATGTGAATGTGAATGTGAATGTGAATGTGAATGTGAATGTGAATGTCCATGTCCATGTCCATGTCCATGTCCATGTCCATGTCCATGTCCATGTCCATGTCCATGTCCATGTCCATGTCCATGTCCATGTCCATGTCCATGTCCATGTCCATGTCCATGTCCATGTCCATGTCCATGTCCATGTCCATGTCCATGTCAACGTCAACGTCCATGTCCATGTCCATGTCCATGTCCATGTCCATGTCCATGTCCATGTCAACGTCAACGTCAACGTCAACGTCAACGTCAATGTCAATGTGAATGCGATTATCAATGTCAATGTCTGTGTCAGTGTCAATGTGAATGTCGATGTGAATGTCAATGTGAATGTCGATGTGAATGTCAATGTGAATGTCAGTGTCAGTGTCAGTGTCAGTGTCAGTGTCAGTGTCAGTGTCAGTGTCAGTGTCAGTGTCAGTGTCAGTGTCAGTGTCAGTGTCAGTGTCAGTGTCAGTGTCAGTGTCAATGTCAATGTCGATGTCGATGTGAATGTCGATGTGAATGTCGATGTGAATGTCAGTGTCAGTGTCAGTGTCAGTGTCAGTGTCAGTGTCAGTGTCAGTGTCAGTGTCAGTGTCAGTGTCAATGTCAATGTCAATGTCAATGTCAATGTCAATGTCAATGTCAATGTCAATGTCAATGTCAATGTCAATGTCAATGTCAATGTCAATGTCAATGTCAATGTCAATGTCAATGTCAATGTCAATGTCCATGTCCATGTCCATGTCCATGTCCATGTCCATGTCCATGTCCATGTCCATGTCCATGTCCATGTCGATGTCGATGTCGATGTCAATGTCAATGTCAATGTCAATGTCAATGTCAATGTCAATGTCAATGTCAATGTCAATGTCAATGTCAATGTCAATGTCAATGTCAATGTCAATGTCAATCTGAATGTCAATGTCAATGTCAATCTCAATGTCAACGTGAATGCGAGAGTCAATGTCAATGTCAATGTCAATGTCAATGTCAATGTCAATGTCAATGTCAATGTCAATGTCAATGTCAATGTCAATGTCAATGTCAATGTGATTGTCAGTGTCAGTGTCAGTGTCAGTGTCAATGTGAATGTGAATCTGAATGTAAATGTGAATGTGAATGTAAATGTGAATGCGATGGTGAATTCTCCCTCTTTGCGTCTCTCCCTCTCTCTTTCGCCCCCTCTCCCCCCCCACTCTCTCTCTCCCTCTCCCTCTCTTTCTCTCCCTCTGTCTCTCTGGGAGGTTTTAGAGCAAACCGCATTCGAAAAAGTCTATTCGTTTAAAAGTTATATGCAGAAATGTGCGCAATAGAGAGCGAAAAAGTTGACATGTGTTCACTAATGACGTCACAACTTTTGAACCAATGTACTTTTTTGAATTATGTTTTTTCCTAAACCTTCTCAAAGAAACGCCGCGTCTAACGGCCCAAACCCCAGCTTTCTACGTTGAGCCGTTCTCAAGTGATGCCGTTACAAACATACATACATACATACATACATACAGACAGACACGATTTTATTATATATAGAGATAATAGAGATAGAGATAGAGATAGAGATTAAATCTATATAAAAATTTCATTTAAATATAAATATTACTTTAATTTATATTAATTTTATATAAAAATTAAATCTATATAAAAATTTCATTTAAATATAAATATTACTTTAATTTATATTAATTTTATATTAAAATTAAATCTATATAAAAATTTCATATAAATATAAATATTACTTTAATTTATATTAATTTTATACTAATGTTAAATTTATATAAAAATTGCATTTAAATATAAATATTACTTTAATTTATAATAATTTTATACTAATATTAAATTTATATAAAAATTTCATTTAATTATAAATTGTAGGAAATAATGGTTTGAGAAATACCTTTATGGCGAGAGAACTGACGGCATTGACGACACGTCGTCCTCATATAAAATAATAACAGTGCAGTGCACTTGAATAGACATTGACGTATTGAGGTATTATATTACATATTGTGATAATTCAAATAAATATTCCTATAAAATATTACTTTAATTTATATTAAAATTAAATCTATATAAAAATTTCATATAAATATAAATATTACTTTAATTTATATTAATTTTATATTAAAATTAAATCTATATAAAAATTCCATTTAAATATAAATATTAATTTAATTTAAATTAATTTTATATTAAAAGTAAATCTATATAAAAATTTCATTTGATTATAAATATTACTTTAATTTATATTAATTTTATATTAAAATTAAATCTATATAAAAATTCCATTTAAATATAAATATTACTTTAATTTATATTAATTTTATACTAATATTAAATTTATATAAAAACTTCATTTATATATAAATATTACTTTAATTTATGTTAATTTTATACTAATATTAAATTTGTATAAAAAATTCATTTAAATATAAATATTACTTTAATTTATATTAATTTTATATTAATATTAAATTTATATAAAAATTTCATATAAATATAAATATTACTTTAATTTATATTAATTTTATACTAATGTTAAATTTATATAAAAATTCCATTTAAATATAAATATTACTTTAATTTATAATAATTTTATACAAATATTAAATTTATATAAAAATTGCATTTTAATATAAATATTACTTTAATTTATATTAATTTTATACTAATATTAAATTTATATAAAAATTGCATTTTAATATAAATATTACTTTAATTTATATTAATTTCATATTAAAATTAAATCTATATAAAAATTTCATATAAATATAAATATTACTTTAATTTATATTAATTTTATATAAAAATTAAATCTATATAAAAATTTCATTTAAATATAAATATTACTTTAATTTATATTAATTTTATATGAAAATTAAATTTATATAAAAATTTCATTTAATTATAAATTGTAGGAAATAATGGATTGAGAAATACCTTTATGGCGAGAGCACTCCTGACGGCATTGACGACACGTCGTCCTCATATAAAATAATAACAGTGCAGTGCACTTGAATTGACATTGACGTATTGAGGTATTATATTACATATTGTGATAATTCAAATAAATATTCCTATAAAATATTACTTTAATTTATATTAATTTTATATTAAAATTAAATCTATATAAAAATTTCATTTAAATATAAATATTACTTTAATTTATATTAATTTTATACTAATATTAAATTTATATAAAAATTTCATTTAAATATAAATATTACTTTAATTTATGTTAATTTTATACTAATATTAAATTTATATAAAAATTTCATATAAATATAAATATTACTTTAATTTATATTAATTTTATACTAATGTTAAATTTATATAAAAATTCCATTTAAATATAAATATTACTTTAATTTATAATAATTTTATACTAATATTAAATTTATATAAAAATTGCATTTTAATATAAATATTACTTTAATTTATATTAATTTTATATTAAAATTAAGTCTATATAAAAATTTCATATAAATATAAATATTACTTTAATTTATATTAATTTTATATAAAAATTAAATCTATATAAAAATTTCATTTAAATATAAATATTACTTTAATTTATATTAATTTTATATTAAAATTAAATCTATATAAAAATTCCATTTAAATATAAATATTACTTTAATTTATAATAATTTTATACGAATATTAAATTTATATAAAAATTGCATTTTAATATAAATATTGTAAGGAGGCTCGACACGGCGCGGTGTGACACTTCTTTATCGGTCACTCGCTCATCAGGAACTGTTTATTAAACGAAATCTCATGGTAACATACATTTGTTAACAAAACGCTGACGCAACGTATAAATCAATAAAATTATATATAACAGCATAAATCAATAACAGATAAACATATGAGTAAAACAATCAGTCAACCACACAGTGGTATAAACATTCTTACAACTCGGCCATTCTGACAAGTTAATCGTCCTCGATTGAATACATAAACACGATACTAAACCTCAAAAACTTAACTAAACGTAACATTATAAAATTATCCTGGCGTCCAAGCTCTCATGTTCGACGCTTCCCAAGTCCCAAAATATGGTATTTGTGTAAGTTGAAATCCTTCTACGTCTTTAATAACGTAACGATCATTCCGCAACACGCGATCTACTTCGTACGGCCCTTTAAAACGAGGTATTAATTTCGGCGATACACCCGGTGAATTATCAAAATTCCTTATCATAACTTTATCACCTACTTTATATTTCCTCGTGGTCTTATGTCTAGTATCATAAATTCGTTTGTTGATTTCTTGATTTTTCATAATTTGATTTTCAGCATTTTTCCGACATTTTTCTAGATCGCGATTTACAGTAACTTTACCTTCAAATTCTAACGCATCTTTCAAATGATCAATTACTTTGCCACGTTGACGCACACCATACAACAATACACTGGGACATTCGTTCGTTGCTTTAGAATTAGAATTGTTATATGCGAACTCTACATCTTCTAGAACATCACTCCAGTTAACATTTCGCTCATCCGCTGATTTCGCAATCATAGGTAAAATCGTACGATTCATTCTTTCAACCTGACCATTCGCCCGAGGTGACGCCGTTGAAATTTTAATATGTTGTATATTGTAAGATTTCATAAATTCTTCAAATTCTCGAGACGTGAAACAGCTACCCCGATCTGAAATAATTCGTAATGGTCGACTATAATGAGTAAAATATGATTTCAAACATTTAATCACCTCTGAGCTATTTGTATTTTTCGTCGAATATAGTTTTACATATTTTGTAAAAGCATCGACCACTACAAAAATGTATTTTACTCTACTATTAAATTTATGCGAACATTACCTTTTGGTATATTATGTAGTGAACCTTCCTGTTTCCCTGTAACCGGTGTGTACGCAATACATTTCAAACAGCTTTTAATATGTTGATCAACTTTCGTTTTCATCTTTGGAAACCAATAATTGTTCAAAATATTTCCCATAGTTTTTTCAACACCTAAATGACCCATCTCATTATGATACTTATGTATTACGCTCTTTTCTAACGCGGCTGGAACGTAAAAAAGAATTCGTTCCTGATATTTCCGATATATTAACCCGTCCCTCATCTCGAAAAATTTATTTTCGGACAATTCTAATTTTTCTGGTATTGCTATAATTGTAACATCATTGTATTGACATATTGCAAGGTTTCTGTCAAAAGAATTATCTTCTACTACTGCAATTTGTCGACTAAGCGCATCTACGTGCAACATTCGAGAACCTGATCGATGTTCTAGACAGTAATCATAATTTTCTAATTCTAATACCCACCTTGCAATTCGAGGATTTGTTTCTTTCTTTTTTAACGTTAAGCTTAATGCTTGACAATCTGTAACAACTTTAAATTTCAAACCGAATAAATATGTTCGAAACCGACGAAGTGCATAAATTATTGATAAGGTTTCCAACTCAAAGCTATGATATTTCGATTCAGTTTGTGTTGTTCTTTAGGAAAAATAAAACACCGGATGTAACTTCCCATCAGACTTTCTTTGCAACAATATTGCACCAAATCCTGCTGCACTCGCATCGCAATGTAACTCTGTATCGTCCCGTGGTGAGTATATGCTTAATATGGGTGCTTCAATTAACCGACCCTTAAGTTCATGAAACGCTCTTTCTTCCGTTTCATTGAACTTAAAGTCTACGTTTTTGCGAGTCAGATCATACAATGGTTTCGCAATAATCGAAAAATTCTTTACAAATTTTCGAAAGTACGAGCACATACCCAAAAAACTTTGTATATCTCGTAGATTACGTGGTATTGGAAAATTTTTAACAGCTTCTAAACCTTTATCCGTTGGATGAATACCCTCATTGGTTACAGTATAGCCTAAATAAATTAACTTCGTTTGTAGGAATTTACATTTATCTAACCGTAATTCTAATCTGTTAGCAACAAGCAACTTGAAAACTTTTTCTAATATTTGTAAGTGTTCTTCTATAGTTTCTGTTGCAATCAGAAAATCATCCATATAAATAGAAATTTCACCAGAATCAATGTGTTTCCTAAAAATTTGTGTTACGTATCTTTGAAATTTAAGCGGAGCGCCTTTTAATCCGAAAGGCATCCGTACATATTCGTATTGTCCTAACGGGGTTACAAACGATGTATATTTTATCGATTCTTCATCCATTCTAATATGAAAAAAACCATCTTTTAAATCCAAAGACGTAAAATACTTTTTTCCTTCTAACAAATCTAGCTGGTCCTCAATTAAAGGTAACGGAAAATTATCGCGTAACGTTACTTTATTTAATTTCCGAAAATCAACACACATTCGCGTTTCCCCAGTTTTCTTTTTGACTAACACAATCGGGGAGGCATACTCTGACGTACTTTCTCTAATAACGCCTTTCGCAATTAACCCATCAATAATTTTCCGTACTTCAGCTTTCTCGCTATAAGAAAGTCGACGTGGTGCACACGAAAACGGTTTTTTATCCGTAAGTGTAAGTGTTAAAACATTTTCCGTCGCTGGATTTAATGGTCTTTTTGGCTCGACGTAGAATTTCTGAAATAATTTCTGTACATTCATTCTTAACTCAAAGGGAAGATCTTTGTTGACGGAAATTTCCTCTGACAACATATTAATTTCATCAAGTTCGATGTTTAAAATATCAGTACTTTCGATACTCTCTTGCCTCTTGCCTAAGTACAAACCAGCAATTTTCATAAAATCACGACCTAGAATTAAATCGCTGTTCATAGTTTCATCTGACACAACTCGTAACATAATTTTATACTTAACATTATCATAAATGAGCGTCACCTCTATACATCCTACTAATTGTAAACTACTCTGATTCAAACCATAAAATCGTTCAGTTCCCACATCAAACAAAACACATTCCGATGGAACAAACCGTCTCTTAATAAATGATATCGGGCTTCCTGAATCTAACAATGCTTTATAACCTAATTTAAATCCACCTATCCAAACTTCAACTGACCGTCGAAACTCATCTTCTTCCTCGGCGCAGTGTACTTCCATAGCTCCAGGCTGACATTGACTCGATGAGTGTCCAAATTTGCCACATTTAAAACAAGACCCTCTCTCCCTCTTCGGCTTTGGGCAAGATGCTGCAAAATGCCCTGCCTCGTTGCAGTTGTAACATCTTAGAGGATGACCTGGGTCTCCCTGCTTTCGTCGTGGCTCGCTCGTTCTGCTGCTCGTTCCACTGCTCGTTCCGCTGCTCGTTCCTCCCTGCGTGCTGCATTGCTGTCCGCTCTTCACCGCCAATGAAAAATGATCCTCACGGCGTTGTCGCAGATTTGCTTCTTTCGGGAACGGTATAATTGTGAACGCCGTCAACATTGCTTCCAACGACGTAAAACACTGTACCCGTGCTTGGGTACGTAATTGCTGGCAGGGAATTCCATCGATTACATAACTGATTGTTTCGTTTTCTGGAACAGGGATACGACTGGCCAATGCAATTTTCTCGTGAAGATAGTCCGCGAACGTTTCATTTGCATTCCAGCTCCTCGCTTCTAGCTCACGTCGCAAAATCAGTGGATCGACACGTTGACCATACATTTTTTTAAGCTGGCGCATAAGATCTTCTCTGGACAACTCGACACAATCATCCCTGGAGTGGTACCACCGTAACGCTTTTCCGGTTAGACGGCTACAGACAAAAGCTTTTGAACTGTGCTCATCCAGTTCGTACGCGTCGAACAACTTTTGCATTTGCTTCTCCCATCGGTGGAATTCCAAAACGTTTCCGTCAAATTCACCTACCAGTTCTTTGAGCTCTTTCCATTTTTTAATCCTTATTCTTGTTGTCCGCGCTTCATCTTCTAATCGTGACGGCATCGTTCTCGCAACATTAAGTTCTCTTTTTAAAAGCTCAATCTCGCGTGTGGCTAGATCTCTTTCTCGACGAAGAAATTCAAGCTCCATCTCTGCGAGAGTGCAACCCCTAGGTGTGACAGAGGCCTGCAAGTGATTGTCCAAACCTGCATCGCGTGACTCATCTTCCATGAGTGGAGCAGTCACAGTCACCATCAGTTCTTCAGATGAAATTCCAGCTTCCAAAAGTCGCTTCAATAATTCATTTTTGGACCCAGTTGTAGGGAGATTCAACTCCTTCAATTTTTCTTTCAGTTCGGTGACTGTATATAAACTCATTATCACACGTAAAACACAATTCACTCAAATAACTAATTGAACTAAATAGAACCATAAAACCGTAACTAAATCTTAAAACCGTAACTGAGTTCCCGTGAACGTAAAAACACAAATCAATCCCACTTCTGAATTTGTAAGGAGGCTCGACACGGCGCGGTGTGACACTTCTTTATCGGTCACTCGCTCATCAGGAACTGTTTATTAAACGAAATCTCATGGTAACATACATTTGTTAACAAAACGCTGACGCAACGTATAAATCAATAAAATTATATATAACAGCATAAATCAATAACAGATAAACATATGAGTAAAACAATCAGTCAACCACACAGTGGTATAAACATTCTTACAACTCGGCCATTCTGACAAGTTAATCGTCCTCGATTGAATACATAAACACGATACTAAACCTCAAAAACTTAACTAAACGTAACATTATAAAATTATCCTGGCGTCCAAGCTCTCATGTTCGACGCTTCCCAAGTCCCAAAATATGGTATTTGTGTAAGTTGAAATCCTTCTACGTCTTTAATAACGTAACGATCATTCCGCAACACGCGATCTACTTCGTACGGCCCTTTAAAACGAGGTATTAATTTCGGCGATACACCCGGTGAATTATCAAAATTCCTTATCATAACTTTATCACCTACTTTATATTTCCTCGTGGTCTTATGTCTAGTATCATAAATTCGTTTGTTGATTTCTTGATTTTTCATAATTTGATTTTCAGCATTTTTCCGACATTTTTCTAGATCGCGATTTACAGTAACTTTACCTTCAAATTCTAACGCATCTTTCAAATGATCAATTACTTTGCCACGTTGACGCACACCATACAACAATACACTGGGACATTCGTTCGTTGCTTTAGAATTAGAATTGTTATATGCGAACTCTACATCTTCTAGAACATCACTCCAGTTAACATTTCGCTCATCCGCTGATTTCGCAATCATAGGTAAAATCGTACGATTCATTCTTTCAACCTGACCATTCGCCCGAGGTGACGCCGTTGAAATTTTAATATGTTGTATATTGTAAGATTTCATAAATTCTTCAAATTCTCGAGACGTGAAACAGCTACCCCGATCTGAAATAATTCGTAATGGTCGACTATAATGAGTAAAATATGATTTCAAACATTTAATCACCTCTGAGCTATTTGTATTTTTCGTCGAATATAGTTTTACATATTTTGTAAAAGCATCGACCACTACAAAAATGTATTTTACTCTACTATTAAATTTATGCGAACATTACCTTTTGGTATATTATGTAGTGAACCTTCCTGTTTCCCTGTAACCGGTGTGTACGCAATACATTTCAAACAGCTTTTAATATGTTGATCAACTTTCGTTTTCATCTTTGGAAACCAATAATTGTTCAAAATATTTCCCATAGTTTTTTCAACACCTAAATGACCCATCTCATTATGATACTTATGTATTACGCTCTTTTCTAACGCGGCTGGAACGTAAAAAAGAATTCGTTCCTGATATTTCCGATATATTAACCCGTCCCTCATCTCGAAAAATTTATTTTCGGACAATTCTAATTTTTCTGGTATTGCTATAATTGTAACATCATTGTATTGACATATTGCAAGGTTTCTGTCAAAAGAATTATCTTCTACTACTGCAATTTGTCGACTAAGCGCATCTACGTGCAACATTCGAGAACCTGATCGATGTTCTAGACAGTAATCATAATTTTCTAATTCTAATACCCACCTTGCAATTCGAGGATTTGTTTCTTTCTTTTTTAACGTTAAGCTTAATGCTTGACAATCTGTAACAACTTTAAATTTCAAACCGAATAAATATGTTCGAAACCGACGAAGTGCATAAATTATTGATAAGGTTTCCAACTCAAAGCTATGATATTTCGATTCAGTTTGTGTTGTTCTTTAGGAAAAATAAAACACCGGATGTAACTTCCCATCAGACTTTCTTTGCAACAATATTGCACCAAATCCTGCTGCACTCGCATCGCAATGTAACTCTGTATCGTCCCGTGGTGAGTATATGCTTAATATGGGTGCTTCAATTAACCGACCCTTAAGTTCATGAAACGCTCTTTCTTCCGTTTCATTGAACTTAAAGTCTACGTTTTTGCGAGTCAGATCATACAATGGTTTCGCAATAATCGAAAAATTCTTTACAAATTTTCGAAAGTACGAGCACATACCCAAAAAACTTTGTATATCTCGTAGATTACGTGGTATTGGAAAATTTTTAACAGCTTCTAAACCTTTATCCGTTGGATGAATACCCTCATTGGTTACAGTATAGCCTAAATAAATTAACTTCGTTTGTAGGAATTTACATTTATCTAACCGTAATTCTAATCTGTTAGCAACAAGCAACTTGAAAACTTTTTCTAATATTTGTAAGTGTTCTTCTATAGTTTCTGTTGCAATCAGAAAATCATCCATATAAATAGAAATTTCACCAGAATCAATGTGTTTCCTAAAAATTTGTGTTACGTATCTTTGAAATTTAAGCGGAGCGCCTTTTAATCCGAAAGGCATCCGTACATATTCGTATTGTCCTAACGGGGTTACAAACGATGTATATTTTATCGATTCTTCATCCATTCTAATATGAAAAAAACCATCTTTTAAATCCAAAGACGTAAAATACTTTTTTCCTTCTAACAAATCTAGCTGGTCCTCAATTAAAGGTAACGGAAAATTATCGCGTAACGTTACTTTATTTAATTTCCGAAAATCAACACACATTCGCGTTTCCCCAGTTTTCTTTTTGACTAACACAATCGGGGAGGCATACTCTGACGTACTTTCTCTAATAACGCCTTTCGCAATTAACCCATCAATAATTTTCCGTACTTCAGCTTTCTCGCTATAAGAAAGTCGACGTGGTGCACACGAAAACGGTTTTTTATCCGTAAGTGTAAGTGTTAAAACATTTTCCGTCGCTGGATTTAATGGTCTTTTTGGCTCGACATAGAATTTCTGAAATAATTTCTGTACATTCATTCTTAACTCAAAGGGAAGATCTTTGTTGACGGAAATTTCCTCTGACAACATATTAATTTCATCAAGTTCGATGTTTAAAATATCAGTACTTTCGATACTCTCTTGCCTCTTGCCTAAGTACAAACCAGCAATTTTCATAAAATCACGACCTAGAATTAAATCGCTGTTCATAGTTTCATCTGACACAACTCGTAACATAATTTTATACTTAACATTATCATAAATGAGCGTCACCTCTATACATCCTACTAATTGTAAACTACTCTGATTCAAACCATAAAATCGTTCAGTTCCCACATCAAACAAAACACATTCCGATGGAACAAACCGTCTCTTAATAAATGATATCGGGCTTCCTGAATCTAACAATGCTTTATAACCTAATTTAAATCCACCTATCCAAACTTCAACTGACCGTCGAAACTCATCTTCTTCCTCGGCGCAGTGTACTTCCATAGCTCCAGGCTGACATTGACTCGATGAGTGTCCAAATTTGCCACATTTAAAACAAGACCCTCTCTCCCTCTTCGGCTTTGGGCAAGATGCTGCAAAATGCCCTGCCTCGTTGCAGTTGTAACATCTTAGAGGATGACCTGGGTCTCCCTGCTTTCGTCGTGGCTCGCTCGTTCTGCTGCTCGTTCCACTGCTCGTTCCGCTGCTCGTTCCTCCCTGCGTGCTGCATTGCTGTCCGCTCTTCACCGCCAATGAAAAATGATCCTCACGGCGTTGTCGCAGATTTGCTTCTTTCGGGAACGGTATAATTGTGAACGCCGTCAACATTGCTTCCAACGACGTAAAACACTGTACCCGTGCTTGGGTACGTAATTGCTGGCAGGGAATTCCATCGATTACATAACTGATTGTTTCGTTTTCTGGAACAGGGATACGACTGGCCAATGCAATTTTCTCGTGAAGATAGTCCGCGAACGTTTCATTTGCATTCCAGCTCCTCGCTTCTAGCTCACGTCGCAAAATCAGTGGATCGACACGTTGACCATACATTTTTTTAAGCTGGCGCATAAGATCTTCTCTGGACAACTCGACACAATCATCCCTGGAGTGGTACCACCGTAACGCTTTTCCGGTTAGACGGCTACAGACAAAAGCTTTTGAACTGTGCTCATCCAGTTCGTACGCGTCGAACAACTTTTGCATTTGCTTCTCCCATCGGTGGAATTCCAAAACGTTTCCGTCAAATTCACCTACCAGTTCTTTGAGCTCTTTCCATTTTTTAATCCTTATTCTTGTTGTCCGCGCTTCATCTTCTAATCGTGACGGCATCGTTCTCGCAACATTAAGTTCTCTTTTTAAAAGCTCAATCTCGCGTGTGGCTAGATCTCTTTCTCGACGAAGAAATTCAAGCTCCATCTCTGCGAGAGTGCAACCCCTAGGTGTGACAGAGGCCTGCAAGTGATTGTCCAAACCTGCATCGCGTGACTCATCTTCCATGAGTGGAGCAGTCACAGTCACCATCAGTTCTTCAGATGAAATTCCAGCTTCCAAAAGTCGCTTCAATAATTCATTTTTGGACCCAGTTGTAGGGAGATTCAACTCCTTCAATTTTTCTTTCAGTTCGGTGACTGTATATAAACTCATTATCACACGTAAAACACAATTCACTCAAATAACTAATTGAACTAAATAGAACCATAAAACCGTAACTAAATCTTAAAACCGTAACTGAGTTCCCGTGAACGTAAAAACACAAATCAATCCCACTTCTGAATTTGTAAGGAGGCTCGACACGGCGCGGTGTGACACTTCTTTATCGGTCACTCGCTCATCAGGAACTGTTTATTAAACGAAATCTCATGGTAACATACATTTGTTAACAAAACGCTGACGCAACGTATAAATCAATAAAATTATATATAACAGCATAAATCAATAACAGATAAACATATGAGTAAAACAATCAGTCAACCACACAGTGGTATAAACATTCTTACAATATTACTTTAATTCATATTAATTTTATATTAAAATGAAATCTATATAAAAATTTCATATAAATATAAATGTTACTTTAATTTATATTAATTTTATACTATTATTAAATATATATAAAAATTGCATTTTAATATAAATATTACTTTAATTTATATTAATTTTATATTAAAATTAAATCTATATAAAAATTTCATTTAAATATAAATATTACTTTAATTTATATTAATTTTATATAAAAATTAAATCTATATAAAAATTTCATTTAAATATAAATATTACTTTAATTTATATTAATTTTATATTAAAATTAAATCTATATAAAAATTTCATATAAATATAAATATTACTTTAATTTATATTAATTTTATATAAAAATTAAATCTATATAAAAATTTCATTTAAATATAAATATTACTTTAATTTATATTAATTTTATATGAAAATTAAATTTATATAAAAATTTCATTTAATTATAAATTGTAGGAAATAATGGATTGAGAAATACCTTTATGGCGAGAGCACTCCTGACGGCATTGACGACACGTCGTCCTCATATAAAATAATAACAGTGCAGTGCACTTGAATAGACATTGACGTATTGAGGTATTATATTACATATTGTGATAATTCAAATAAATATTCCTATAAAATATTACTTTAATTTATATTAAAATTAAATCTATATAAAAATTTCATATAAATATAAATATTACTTTAATTTATATTAATTTTATATTAAAATTAAATCTATATAAAAATTCCATTTAAATATAAATATTAATTTAATTTATATTAATTTTATATTAAAAGTAAATCTATATAAAAATTTCATTTGATTATAAATATTACTTTAATTTATATTAATTTTATATTAAAATTAAATCTATATAAAAATTCCATTTAAATATAAATATTACTTTAATTTATATTAATTTTATACTAATATTAAATTTATATAAAAACTTCATTTATATATAAATATTACTTTAATTTATGTTAATTTTATACTAATATTAAATTTGTATAAAAAATTCATTTAAATATAAATATTACTTTAATTTATATTAATTTTATATTAATATTAAATTTATATAAAAATTTCATATAAATATAAATATTACTTTAATTTATATTAATTTTATACTAATGTTAAATTTATATAAAAATTCCATTTAAATATAAATATTACTTTAATTTATAATAATTTTATACTAATATTAAATTTATATAAAAATTGCATTTTAATATAAATATTACTTTAATTTATATTAATTTTATACTAATATTAAATTTATATAAAAATTGCATTTTAATATAAATATTACTTTAATTTATATTAATTTCATATTAAAATTAAATCTATATAAAAATTTCATATAAATATAAATATTACTTTAATTTATATTAATTTTATATAAAAATTAAATCTATATAAAAATTTCATTTAAATATAAATATTACTTTAATTTATATTAATTTTATATGAAAATTAAATTTATATAAAAATTTCATTTAATTATAAATTGTAGGAAATAATGGATTGAGAAATACCTTTATGGCGAGAGCACTCCTGACGGCATTGACGACACGTCGTCCTCATATAAAATAATAACAGTGCAGTGCACTTGAATAGACATTGACGTATTGAGGTATTATATTACATATTGTGTTAATTCAAATAAATATTCCTATAAAATATTACTTTAATTTATATTAATTTTATATTAAAATTAAATCTATATAAAAATTTCATTTAAATATAAATATTACTTTAATTTATATTAATTTTATACTAATATTAAATTTATATAAAAATTTCATTTAAATATAAATATTACTTTAATTTATGTTAATTTTATACTAATATTAAATTTATATAAAAATTTCATATAAATATAAATATTACTTTAATTTATATTAATTTTATACTAATGTTAAATTTATATAAAAATTCCATTTAAATATAAATATTACTTTAATTTATAATAATTTTATACTAATATTAAATTTATATAAAAATTGCATTTTAATATAAATATTACTTTAATTTATATTAATTTTATATTAAAATTAAATCTATATAAAAATTTCATATAAATATAAATATTACTTTAATTTATATTAATTTTATATAAAAATTAAATCTATATAAAAATTTCATTTAAATATAAATATTACTTTAATTTATATTAATTTTATATTAAAATTAAATCTATATAAAAATTCCATTTAAATATAAATATTACTTTAATTTATAATAATTTTATACTAATATTAAATTTATATAAAAATTGCATTTTAATATAAATATTGTAAGGAGGCTCGACACGGCGCGGTGTGACACTTCTTTATCGGTCACTCGCTCATCAGGAACTGTTTATTAAACGAAATCTCATGGTAACATACATTTGTTAACAAAACGCTGACGCAACGTATAAATCAATAAAATTATATATAACAGCATAAATCAATAACAGATAAACATATGAGTAAAACAATCAGTCAACCACACAGTGGTATAAACATTCTTACAACTCGGCCATTCTGACAAGTTAATCGTCCTCGATTGAATACATAAACACGATACTAAACCTCAAAAACTTAACTAAACGTAACATTATAAAATTATCCTGGCGTCCAAGCTCTCATGTTCGACGCTTCCCAAGTCCCAAAATATGGTATTTGTGTAAGTTGAAATCCTTCTACGTCTTTAATAACGTAACGATCATTCCGCAACACGCGATCTACTTCGTACGGCCCTTTAAAACGAGGTATTAATTTCGGCGATACACCCGGTGAATTATCAAAATTCCTTATCATAACTTTATCACCTACTTTATATTTCCTCGTGGTCTTATGTCTAGTATCATAAATTCGTTTGTTGATTTCTTGATTTTTCATAATTTGATTTTCAGCATTTTTCCGACATTTTTCTAGATCGCGATTTACAGTAACTTTACCTTCAAATTCTAACGCATCTTTCAAATGATCAATTACTTTGCCACGTTGACGCACACCATACAACAATACACTGGGACATTCGTTCGTTGCTTTAGAATTAGAATTGTTATATGCGAACTCTACATCTTCTAGAACATCACTCCAGTTAACATTTCGCTCATCCGCTGATTTCGCAATCATAGGTAAAATCGTACGATTCATTCTTTCAACCTGACCATTCGCCCGAGGTGACGCCGTTGAAATTTTAATATGTTGTATATTGTAAGATTTCATAAATTCTTCAAATTCTCGAGACGTGAAACAGCTACCCCGATCTGAAATAATTCGTAATGGTCGACTATAATGAGTAAAATATGATTTCAAACATTTAATCACCTCTGAGCTATTTGTATTTTTCGTCGAATATAGTTTTACATATTTTGTAAAAGCATCGACCACTACAAAAATGTATTTTACTCTACTATTAAATTTATGCGAACATTACCTTTTGGTATATTATGTAGTGAACCTTCCTGTTTCCCTGTAACCGGTGTGTACGCAATACATTTCAAACAGCTTTTAATATGTTGATCAACTTTCGTTTTCATCTTTGGAAACCAATAATTGTTCAAAATATTTCCCATAGTTTTTTCAACACCTAAATGACCCATCTCATTATGATACTTATGTATTACGCTCTTTTCTAACGCGGCTGGAACGTAAAAAAGAATTCGTTCCTGATATTTCCGATATATTAACCCGTCCCTCATCTCGAAAAATTTATTTTCGGACAATTCTAATTTTTCTCGTATTGCTATAATTGTAACATCATTGTATTGACATATTGCAAGGTTTCTGTCAAAAGAATTATCTTCTACTACTGCAATTTGTCGACTAAGCGCATCTACGTGCAACATTCGAGAACCTGATCGATGTTCTAGACAGTAATCATAATTTTCTAATTCTAATACCCACCTTGCAATTCGAGGATTTGTTTCTTTCTTTTTTAACGTTAAGCTTAATGCTTGACAATCTGTAACAACTTTAAATTTCAAACCGAATAAATATGTTCGAAACCGACGAAGTGCATAAATTATTGATAAGGTTTCCAACTCAAAGCTATGATATTTCGATTCAGTTTGTGTTGTTCTTTAGGAAAAATAAAACACCGGATGTAACTTCCCATCAGACTTTCTTTGCAACAATATTGCACCAAATCCTGCTGCACTCGCATCGCAATGTAACTCTGTATCGTCCCGTGGTGAGTATATGCTTAATATGGGTGCTTCAATTAACCGACCCTTAAGTTCATGAAACGCTCTTTCTTCCGTTTCATTGAACTTAAAGTCTACGTTTTTGCGAGTCAGATCATACAATGGTTTCGCAATAATCGAAAAATTCTTTACAAATTTTCGAAAGTACGAGCACATACCCAAAAAACTTTGTATATCTCGTAGATTACGTGGTATTGGAAAATTTTTAACAGCTTCTAAACCTTTATCCGTTGGATGAATACCCTCATTGGTTACAGTATAGCCTAAATAAATTAACTTCGTTTGTAGGAATTTACATTTATCTAACCGTAATTCTAATCTGTTAGCAACAAGCAACTTGAAAACTTTTTCTAATATTTGTAAGTGTTCTTCTATAGTTTCTGTTGCAATCAGAAAATCATCCATATAAATAGAAATTTCACCAGAATCAATGTGTTTCCTAAAAATTTGTGTTACGTATCTTTGAAATTTAAGCGGAGCGCCTTTTAATCCGAAAGGCATCCGTACATATTCGTATTGTCCTAACGGGGTTACAAACGATGTATATTTTATCGATTCTTCATCCATTCTAATATGAAAAAAACCATCTTTTAAATCCAAAGACGTAAAATACTTTTTTCCTTCTAACAAATCTAGCTGGTCCTCAATTAAAGGTAACGGAAAATTATCGCGTAACGTTACTTTATTTAATTTCCGAAAATCAACACACATTCGCGTTTCCCCAGTTTTCTTTTTGACTAACACAATCGGGGAGGCATACTCTGACGTACTTTCTCTAATAACGCCTTTCGCAATTAACCCATCAATAATTTTCCGTACTTCAGCTTTCTCGCTATAAGAAAGTCGACGTGGTGCACACGAAAACGGTTTTTTATCCGTAAGTGTAAGTGTTAAAACATTTTCCGTCGCTGGATTTAATGGTCTTTTTGGCTCGACATAGAATTTCTGAAATAATTTCTGTACATTCATTCTTAACTCAAAGGGAAGATCTTTGTTGACGGAAATTTCCTCTGACAACATATTAATTTCATCAAGTTCGATGTTTAAAATATCAGTACTTTCGATACTCTCTTGCCTCTTGCCTAAGTACAAACCAGCAATTTTCATAAAATCACGACCTAGAATTAAATCGCTGTTCATAGTTTCATCTGACACAACTCGTAACATAATTTTATACTTAACATTATCATAAATGAGCGTCACCTCTATACATCCTACTAATTGTAAACTACTCTGATTCAAACCATAAAATCGTTCAGTTCCCACATCAAACAAAACACATTCCGATGGAACAAACCGTCTCTTAATAAATGATATCGGGCTTCCTGAATCTAACAATGCTTTATAACCTAATTTAAATCCACCTATCCAAACTTCAACTGACCGTCGAAACTCATCTTCTTCCTCGGCGCAGTGTACTTCCATAGCTCCAGGCTGACATTGACTCGATGAGTGTCCAAATTTGCCACATTTAAAACAAGACCCTCTCTCCCTCTTCGGCTTTGGGCAAGATGCTGCAAAATGCCCTGCCTCGTTGCAGTTGTAACATCTTAGAGGATGACCTGGGTCTCCCTGCTTTCGTCGTGGCTCGCTCGTTCTGCTGCTCGTTCCACTGCTCGTTCCGCTGCTCGTTCCTCCCTGCGTGCTGCATTGCTGTCCGCTCTTCACCGCCAATGAAAAATGATCCTCACGGCGTTGTCGCAGATTTGCTTCTTTCGGGAACGGTATAATTGTGAACGCCGTCAACATTGCTTCCAACGACGTAAAACACTGTACCCGTGCTTGGGTACGTAATTGCTGGCAGGGAATTCCATCGATTACATAACTGATTGTTTCGTTTTCTGGAACAGGGATACGACTGGCCAATGCAATTTTCTCGTGAAGATAGTCCGCGAACGTTTCATTTGCATTCCAGCTCCTCGCTTCTAGCTCACGTCGCAAAATCAGTGGATCGACACGTTGACCATACATTTTTTTAAGCTGGCGCATAAGATCTTCTCTG